>JAGDQP010005664.1:0-54302 GCA_022664845.1 Lepisma saccharinum
CCCTATTCCAAACCACGGGCCGTGTTTATGTGTGGAGAACGCCCAAAGAAGCGTATGATCTGCAGTGTCTCCGCCCAACTGTGAAACATGGCGGCGGCACGGTGATGCTGTGGGCCGCAATATCATGGTTTTCATTGGGTCCTGTGGTCACACTTCGCGGACGCATCACTGCCAACGATTATGTCGCAATTTTAGGAGACCACTTGCATCCTATGGTTCGGATGTTGTTCCCGGACAATGACGCCATATTCCAGGATGATAATGCACCCATTCACACAGCTGGAGTTGTTGCAGCGTGGTTTGAGGAACATCGGGATGAAGTTCAACACCTCCCCTGGCCCGCCCAATCCCCAGATCTCAACATAATTGAACATCTGTGGTCCATCTTGGAAACACGACTCCGGCGACGATTTCCACCTCCATCCTCTCTCACAGAACTGGCCGATGCCCTGCACGAGGAATGGTGTAATATTCCACTTGCTACCATTCACGACCTCTATGCCTCCATCCCACGTCGCAGCAAGGCTGTTCTGAAGGCGAAAGGTGGCCCGACACCATATTAATCTGGTAAGTTGCACTTTCGTTCAGGTGTTTCCATTATTCTGATAAGCATCTGTATATATAAAAGTATACACATCTGTATACTTTTACTCATAAGTGTATACTTTTACTCATTAACTTCGAAATATTAATATATTGTTGTTTTCTTCTAGTTTGAAAGAGTTCCTACCCCAGTCTTACGTCAAAGTAAAGGGAATTGAAAAGAAAGTTTTTGGGGAGCATAAAAAACACGCAGGACTTAGTGAGCTAGATGCTAAAGTTCTGTACACGAAAACAGCACGATCTTTGAAAACATACGGCGTTACGTTCTTTCTTGTAAAGGTAAGATTCTAATAATTCTACCCGTCATATTGTTGGTAAGTGTATCGCGAAAATAGCGGTGAAGAATATTCATGAGGTTTCTGAGATCTGATGGTAATGCATACTGATTGCAGACGTTGGCATTTAATTTAGATACATGGCATAATGAATAATGAATGCGTTACTACTCTTGACTTGGATCTGAAAAATGAATATCAAGAAAATATCCACGTTAACGTAGACAAGAATTACTAATGTAGAAGTTATAATGAATTATATGTCCAACAAATGTCTGCCTTTCATCATGATTTCTTGAAATTGTATTATGAAATTATTCCCTATATGTGAACTGCATATCACATATCACATAAATTAACCATTTGTTAAATAAAGTGGAACGAATGTTCGCTTTTGTCAGCATCAGGGGGTTGTATATATTAATAGTTTTCTGTGTTCAATTAATAAATATTTGGTCATTGTTCGTAATTCAGTAGCTTAATTCACAGTTTTGGGATCGGTTTCGACCAACACTTATCAGATGTTATGTATCATTTTTGCAGGAAAAAATGAAAGGGAAAAATAAACTTGTTCCTCGACTTCTTGGTGTCACAAAAGATTCAGTATTGCGATTGGACGAGAAAACAAAGGAAATTTTGAAAACATGGCCCCTAACAACAGTTAGAAGGTGGGGAGCTTCACCAAACACATTTACTCTTGACTTTGGAGATTACTCGGATCAGTATTATTCTGTCCAAACAACGGAAGCGGAGCAAATACTTCAGTTAATTGCAGGATACATTGACATTATATTGAAGAAGGTAAAGTCTATTTTCTTTTCAATTGTATGTTGTGTTTATTTTTTATAGATGACTACTTTATAGGATAGTTATTTCATGTGCGTGTGTGGAATAGTTCTTTCTTACAATTAAACAATTCAGGTATTTACTGAGACTTTTTTGAAGCAAAAATTTCAGTAGTGTCTCTCTCTCAGAAAGAGGTCAGTTTCTGCCGTAACCTTGTTGGATTTATATACACTGGAAAATCGTAAGTTTTATCACTGTTAAATATAAAGTGCTTCAGTAATTAGTAATGATAAGTACGTGAAGAAAATAGTTAACGTTTTCCGAGTTTGGATTCAACGAGGTTGAATAAATGTGCTTAAAAGGATAACAAATCCACGGCAATATACAAGGTGTCTACCAGCCTGGAAAACCTGGAATACTCAGGGAATTTTATAAATCTGTAAAACTCAGGGAAATCTATAATTTATGAGGGAAGCTCAGGGAAATTTATAGGTGGACCTGTCCACAGTTGGTAAGAGCACTACCCCGGCAAGACGGAGGTCGTGGGTTCGATCCTCAATGCTGACCTATTTTTTTTCAATGTGTTAAAATCCTCTGTTTTAAAGATATTTTTTTTTCACTTGTGAAATACCGATATTGTACAAGATGTTTAGACTTCGTGGTGGTGGTATGAAAAATTGTCATTTCTTATTATTTACATGTTCCACTATACTAAGAACTCAGAGAATTTGGAAAACTCAGGGAATTTCAAGTCACAAAATTAGTAGGCACCATGAATGTATCAACATAGTTTGTCTTAAATTTCATTGTACTTACTAGACATCACAAGTTTTCGCTTTCAATTTACAGAAAAAGGCGAAAGACCACTTCGGTATAGAAGGAGATGAAGGTTCCACAATGGTTGAGGATAGTGTGTCACCATTAAAGTAAGTTTCTCTTCGTGCTTTTCTTTTATTAGTAATACTACTATTTTATTTATGCTGTTTTTAGAAAATTATTATTTGGAGCCTTGGTGGCAAAGTTGTAAAAGTATGTGCTTCAAGTCGTTCACAACTACATACAGTGTTTTAACCGAGTTCCTATTTTGTATACATATCATGACATAGGTAGGAAGAAAGTAGCCAAATTCTCCGTAGTATTTAGGTTTAAACTACTCATGCCATCTGCTTCGGTTGATATTCTAGAAGCGGTCTTAAAGGTATTGTAAGATTATGGCTATATTGGAAGACGGAACGAAATATAGTCGTTGAGTTTGTATAACAGTTGATTAACAGTAACCAAACATTTAGTTTATTTGTAAATAATAGTAGTGAATAGAGGATAAGGAAGTTCGAACTGCTTTTCAGTTTTAGTTGAAGTTGTAACGAGATCTTCTATGCGAAATTATGTACTTGTGTTTGTTTCTCGTGTGATACTTTATAATTTTTCCCAATAAATGGCTATAAGAACTTCCCAGTTTCGTTGCTTTTTAAGTTCTGTTTAACTAAGATGCCCAGTATAGGAAATCAAGAACAATTTAAAATGTTTTGAATTTTAATCCTCATAGTGCGAAGAATATTATGATATTGTTATAACTATTTCTTGAACTCGATTTGGAATTAGGTACAAATTTGTAATTGTCTCTATCCCGTGTCGTCAACAGGGCCACCATATTGCAACACGAAAGTAGCAAAGTGGGAAAAGTAAATACGGAGTCCGTGGCAAAGCCTGCTATAATGCGAGCTGGAGCAGATGGTAAGTTTCTTTAAGACTAATCATACTCACTGAACACACTTATTCTTGCAAACTATTCTGTACTATATATGAAAATAATAACATAACATATTTATGAATTCTATACTTTACGAAACGATCTAATATTTTAAAACAGTAAATTGTCACTCAATTGTAAGTAAAAACCTAATTTCTGCATGAACTTACACGATGTACATTTTATATGAACAGAAATAGCTTCAAGTACGTTTATATTGAAAGTTTCTGGCCTTCTGTATTCATTTTTAGATTTGCATATTAAATAAAACTTAACTCCAGCTCCCAAATTGAACGAAGTCAAAGTCATGTTAGAAGTTACAATCTAATTTGATTTCATGAAGTTCCTCCCAAAGTATTTTTAATGGCGCAAGATAGATGTAATATAGGGCAAGATGTGTGTTTAGCATATGCAGGGTTTATTCTGCGCTCGCTTTATACAAAATATTGCGAAAGAACTTCATACCATTTTAGCAAAGATGCTAAAGGGAATCTATGGTAGAGAGAGATTCTCAAGGAGTAAGCCAGCACATGTTCTTAACCTCTATTGAAATTGTTTTAGGTGCATTTGACCACACATGAAGTTTGTTGTTTCCTTCGTTCCCTTAGTCTTTCAGGAAGTTCTGACTTGATCACTTGTTCAGCCGCTGCCGGAATTTGATGAAGGTGACTGACTCATAATCCGCCTTCTGTATGCTTCAGGTGCAGTAAAAGATGAACATTTAAAGGAATTTGAAATATGTAGCTTTCAGAAAGGCATTTCATAACATTTAGTACAATGGTAAGGTGGCTTATTAACATGAAGAAAGAAAGCTATATATTGCATGAACATCGGGCTCTTGTTGCGATCAAATAATAAAGAAGGCTATTGAGTAAAATATTTTGCGAGTGAAAAACGTGTCGAATCAAAATACTGTATTTTGTTTACGTGAAGTGCGAGCTTAGAAGCAAAGAACCAAATACGTACATACAGAATAGATATTTACTTAACTTTATTTTGTAGTCATGAACATCGTTGCTGTTATGCTGAAGGCGGCAGGATCTCCAAGGCAAGGTTAGCTCCCTCCAATGATTTATTCATACCTGCCTTACAGCTTCGTAAAACCCTCACCGTTTAAGCCCAATCCCTAAATATAAAACATATTCGCAGAAAAAGCAACAGAAACCTTGCATAAAATAGCGTATCCTAGTTTCAGTCTTACACCCTCTGCTTTAAAGATCCTAGATAAACCACTGACACTCCATGCACCCGTCATTTTGTTATTGTTTAGATCTCTTTTCATAACATGGGCCCCAAAATCTAGTGGCGAAGTCAAAGACTATGGATCAGCATGGGCTCCACGGGTTTGAGTTTTGCTCACGCTGGATATTCTTATAGATATTTCTCTTGGTTTCACTCCCACACACCAGATGGAAACAAGGATTGTATCTTGAATTAAGGCGAGGGCCGCTAACATCTCTTTCTTTCTACGAACGGAGTAGACTCATTAAGGAATTTCAAAAGTGCTCCAAAGCACAGGCTACAATTTACGGTTTAAATTTTTTCAACTTTATGAACTTTCTGATAGTTGGGAAATACGCAGTGCTGTTAAAGTTACAAAGCAACCACTTAACCCCAGAAAAAAGTTACACCGAGTTTGTCATTCACATCGGTAGCTCAATAGTAGCATTCATCTGCCTTAAGAAATCTAAGAGTATTTCAGGATTGCTGACAATAGATATTCGGCTCAAGATCACGTAAATTCAGAGCAATCATTCTTCCAACATTTTAATTTGATTAAGTATTACATGTTGGTCGTTGGCTATTATTTTTTGCGTGAAATGCGCTGACTTTTTTCCGGTTTTGAAATTGTAGAATTTATGACTAATTTATTTAGTTCAGATTTACCTGATACTATACGATTCTTGAAGAAAATATCATTTATTTTTTGTTTTGTGCATATGACTCTAATGCAGGCTAGCCCCGAAACAAAAGCAGATAAACACTGACTTTAAATTTGAGCTCAGAGACCTTCATTTATCTGGTCATTTTCAATATGGTGTTACAACCTTCTGATATGGTGTTTTTGCATTGTAATCAGTCTCTTACACACATTAGCGCCTTGACGAAGCAGGTAGAGTGAAACTCGCTTTAGATTTAAGTTCAGCAACCTCGATTTAATAGGTCTTTTTAATCAGGTGAGACCTCGGAGCGGCCGAGAGGTTAGCTCGCTCGTTTTTTGTGTGCGTGGTCACGGGTTCGATTCCCGACGGGGTCCGTTGAATGGAGTTATTCGGAGCCCACTTAATTAAAAACTGTAACTCCTCAGAAGCTCATCAGTTCGTTGAGGATATTAATAACTATTCATTCATTAAACCAGGTGAGATCATAATATTTTTGCTAATTTTGGCTGATCCCACTTGGACTTTAGTTATTTTTCGAAATTTCATCTATTTTCTTCAATTTCGTTTCCGAAACACGTGGCAGTTTCTTTTTCTTTTTTTTTTTTAACTTAATGAGTAGTAGAGCTCCTGTTTACTTTTTTTAACTTAAATGTAAAGCCTATTTTACAAACGCTAGGATGCTATTTAAGGTTTACATATATAGAAAAATTAAAACGTGGTTTCAGAAATCCAAGCCCTCTACTTTCTGCCTTATTTCGTTCTTCTTTATATGATCGTAGATAAGCTACGGTTATGCACATACGTTTCTCCTAATACTACTAAACCATCTCTGTTATATCAACGGCAAACTGATAGATAACTTAAATCAGTTTTGAACAGTCTTTCTCACCCACGATTTTTTTTGTGTTCCAAACAAAGCATGGTAACTGCCGGATAGCAAAGTAATAATAATAATAATAACAACAACATGTGCAGTTTGTATTTGTTTATGATTGTGTTGTGAATCATTAGTTCCTTTACACCTTTGTAGATAGGACACCTTTCATCCCAGCTTTTATCTTTTCTGCCTTTTTTTCCCTGATGTATAGTTTTTATCATTTCTGTAGTCCCTTTTCCGATATTTTATCTGAGTTCGTTTGGTAGTGTCACTTGATATCTTGATCATTATTATCCAAACTTTATCATGCTATAATTGAGTATTGCGACTTTGTGGATTAACGTAGTGAGATAATAAATCTTCTCTACGTGTTACTTGTAGAAGTTAAACTCAGCTGGTCATACACAAGAATATAAATTGTATTCTTCTTACTCCTGATACATATATTTTATTTAATATTTATAATTTTTAATCTTTGTAACCTGTGTCGGCAGTAATAGGCTGTTGTATTCGTAGCTGTATAACTTGTGCTATATAGGCCTTATTGCTGTCCATAGAACATAAATACATCAATAAGTAAGGTTAAAAAAGGTGCATTTCAAAACACAAAGACGAACATCTCAGACACAATGGAAAGTGGCAACGTTTCACCGAAGCGTTTTCACGTTGCCTACTCATGACTAAATAAAACAATCCCAGATTTTGCTAAAGAAAATTTCAAAATACTAAAATTTCTTAACGGAGTTTCGGAAAATTTCCAACATTTTAAAAATTATCAGGTTAAACCCTGTTTCATATAATGGACGGACTGTTCTGTAGAAACGACTACCCTCTTCGTCGTGTAAGAAGTTACGGACACAATTTCAGATAGGTTATTTTGCTCTTGTAGTATGATGTGTTTTACTGTAGATATTCGATATTTAAGAAATTCAGGCTCTGTATAAAATGTAAGAAGGACGATAAGTGGGGAGAAGAGAATACATTATGCTAGTTGAATTTTGACAATGAAAGTGGCTAGGTATTCTAGGAAGAAATGAACAGGGATACACCAACTGATAATTAATCAAATTACATTGAAATTATTCATGACTTTTTTCTTTCTTTCTTTTTTGCACTTTTATATATTTCTTCGTAATTTTTGTTTGTATTCCTGTCTCTAAAATTATTATCGGTTCACGACTAACTTAGCCCTGAACTCGGAAATCATATTTGCGTTATCTTATCAGTATATTGTCTAATTTGTTTTTCCATTAAAATGTTATAGTTTAAACCCCATCTTATCGAGGATGAGAATTAAGGAGCAAAAATGCGATATTTGCACACTTTAAAGAGTAACTTTAATTCATTCCTAGGTAGGCTGAAAAATAATGCGTCCAACATAGCGGCGTTTAGTTGCAGCAACGCTGAGGTATCCTAGTTTTGTGATTGAGATGATTGCTTGCATGGGCGTGTGTTTAAAACAGCATATTGAAATCCTTAACGGTAGAATAGTTGTCACAATTGAGATTTCATCGTCGAATGCAAATTGTGTATGGTGATGGATATGTGAAATGTGTGTGTTATTTGGAGGTAGGTAAAAGTGATCCAGTGGTCACAATGACCTTGAATCTGAAAGATAAGTCTGGTAGTGGGAGACTTATGAAAGGAACCGATGGACTTCGTTATGTACACATTGGCCAGTTGCATTTTGATAATTGACGAACCAAGCAGCAAGAACTTGCAGATATTTTCAGCATTTCCGAGCATCATGCGGTACACATTAGCACGAACGTTTTTGGGCACCACAAACTGTATTGAAGATGGGTTTTATGGAGGCTGGGTTAAGAAATAAAGGCTGAAAGAACAGACCTGGCGCCGTGTAAGTCTTTTCATATTCCCCAAGTTGAAGGAAAATCTGAAGGGTCAGATGCTGGAATTGGCACCTGGAATACATTGAACCTGAACTCCAGAGTCAGGGTTGTATCTCCACTGTCCGCTTATGGTGATTATATAGAGAAATGATTCCATTATGTTGAAGGTAACATCTGAAGCTATATACTTCAGTCTGTGTTTCAGTAAAATGGGTTAAGTATAAGTAGTTGACAAGTTAGACTTGCTAGCAGTACTTTCGAGCTTACTCTCGTACTAGAGAAAAAGTAACAATTATGTACACTAAATGATAAGATTTCTGACTGAACTAGTATCGATCTTTAAAAAAATATCGTGCATGATTCTTATAAGCAATTTCCCCTACTATGTTAACTATTACAGCTGTTCATATATGCCCAAAATTTCAGTGTTGAGTCACTTGTGTAATCAGAATGTATATAGGTGAACTACTACTATTGATCATATATTGCTTAATGTCAAATTGTGATTATGCGCACAGTATAGATTTAATATATTCAATCTCCTTAACTTACAAAAGTAAGAAGTTCGAAAAGTCAATATGTGTAGGCAGTTGGAGTTTCTTTAATTTATATAATATTTTTAGCTTATTTGAAACCTTCTTTAGCGATAAAAATGATTTAGCTTGGAAAACATGACTATATTTTTTATTTAAATTGCTTCGAACAAATTTGTTTCAGGAGCGCGTACGTATGGCACAGGGCATATGCAGAGTGCCCAGTATACTACTGTGAGTGGTCAGGCAAATATTGCTCATGCTCCTCCTATGGTAAGCCAATTAGCAAATGCAGCGATAGATCTTGTCATATGGTTGTCTTGAATATGAAGTGCTCGGTAAATTATCCAATAAGTACGAAAGAGACCTTAGGTTACACTTGATGAACTGAAGAAAAGATAGTCAACAACAAAATAGTTTAACTTATAATCACGTGGCATTAGACATACCCACAAGATTTTAGGGCAAGGTCACGGATGGCATATCATCGTCGTTTTTCTCTTAATCATAAGTGAGACCGCAGGCAAATAAATGTTGTTGCAGGAAAGAGCCAAAGCGGTTGATATGTAGTGGCCTCTCCTGCAGTCGTTTCGAGAGGATAGACGTGCTTTCTGAATAAACCTTTCCTTCGCTACGCTTATGTCAGTTTCTTCATTGTTCTTTGTCGTAGAGATTTCTAACGTCTCAGCCTCATGGTGTAGTTGCGAAGGTCACGGGCTTGTGGTCAGTCAGCACTGTGAGGAATGCGCAAGTTCGAATCCTGCTGCGACAAGCCTCACAGGTTTTCCAGGACTTTCCTCAGTTCCCCCATTCCATCAAGGGAATACTTCTTTCCGCAGATGTGCTTGCCGAGGAACATAAGATGGGTGGATATACAGATGACTCTAAAGCCTATTAGCGTCAGTTTTAAAATTGAGTTTTGTATTTTTATAAAGTGAGATGGGAACAGATCAGTTTCTGAGTCGTGTTCAGAACGCGAAGTTTGTGAATTGCATTGACTTGTTATGTTTTCAGTGGTTTTCCGCAGTCAGTATACGTTTTGAAGAAACTTTTCTAGTTACATATTTGTGTCAGACAACCACATGACTATGAACTATATAAAAACTTTTATTATTCTATGTTTAATTGTTAATGTAAGTTTAACTTCTCATTACAAGCATCTCCAGATGGAAATCTTTGGAGCAGAGTAGGTACATAACCTTTTCACTTGTATCGTTCGTAGCTGATAGATTGCTTTAATTTAATACAGAGGATTTTTACTAATCTCTGGAAACAGTTTCACATACCCTATTTTTTTAAAAAGATGAAAAATCGCGTCTCCTATTGGTGCTAACTTGTGTACTGACCCTGAATCCTATCACTCTGGATAGCTATTTCTACGACAAGAGTGTGGACCGAAGTAGTCATGTCAGTTCGTAACCAATTCTTAAGAGTTCATCAACTGAGTTCAACCTGTGTTTCCCAGCCCCCTTTTCATGTGACAGAAAGTTACAGGAAATCATTGGGAGATGTCATTTAGGACTGAATTATACAATGTACATTCCGATTCCGCTTTCTGTTCCAGCTGTGGATCGAAGTAGAGGTATGCTTTAAGGCCTTGCATTGGTACTACTAGACACTCTTGACCTCGGCTCCAATAAGGAGACTGGATTTCAGAGCGGTAAATTGAGGTCACAGTAGTCCGGTAGTAAACTGAGCCAGCTTTTGAGTATTTATCTACATGACAAATGATTACCTTTGCCCATGTAACTGTAACTAGTAAGGCCTTCAGACAGTACACACTATCGGAAATGTGACCCTTTTGCTGGTAGAAAATGGCATGTGGTTCGTTAGTGATCCACATGAACATGTATGCGCCGAAATTATAGCAGCTTCGCTACAGCAGTGGTCATCCCTTGCTCTCTAAAAGTAATGCGCCGTGCATTCCGCGTTAAGGTAGTTGAAGTTTACTTTTTAAACCTGTGACTGCCAGAGAAACTTGAATTTTCTGTTATAGCATGAACTAGAATTTCGTTGATTTAATTCGTTGCGACATGGTTACTACCTGACTGACTAACCTGCAATGAAATGTTTTGCAATATGGCGTTTTGCAGATATTATGTAATGACTCTTTGCACTTTTTCCATGTTAAAATAAGTCTTGATTATGGTGGTGTCTTTATAGATGTGTGCAGCTTCATTGCAGTGGATTTTTGTGTGGTTGGTTCGGGACGGAAATGAGTAACTTAACTTTGTAGAGCGTATTTGACGTACACTTGTGGCAGCTTGTTTTCTAATCTCAGAATCATTTCCTATGAATCCCTTTTAAATAGGCACACAGATTATTTTACTTGAAACATTGAACCAATGCTTTTTACAGATCTGTGTAATGCTTTTGCATCTGAAAGAGCAGTAATGTATCATTTCGAAAATGGTTTCGATGTAGATGTATCAGTACACTACAGTTTATGCCGTCACTCTCGCTTCTATAATTAATTTTCAGAGATCGGTAACAACCCTCTGTAGATGTGTCAGATGTTTTCTGTTGATCGTTAATTCCGTAAATGTATTAGTAAATAGTCAACTTGAACGTTCTGTAAAGAATCTTCATTGCTTTCAATACTAGACTACAAAATGCAGGTTTCAGTAATGATAACATTGCTTTAAAAAAGTCCAGCAGAATATCTACAGAAGTTATAGGAAGAAAATATCTTATTATTCAAAATATTTCTTTCTAAAATTCCACGTGTTCAAATTGTAAGATAAAAGTGTTCAGTAATGAGAGCAGTTCACTAGGAGGGCTATGTATCCTTATAGAGTAGCAGCGTAAAACACTCCTCCAAATCGTATTTTAATTTATTGTCTTGCCTTTCATTAATCAACGTGTAATCGTCATCATATGTAAAACACGAGAATCAAATTACTGTGTGCATTTTTGGTGATAGTTTTACTTAAAAAACGATGTGTATTGTCATAATTCGTCGGATTGCGTGATGAAGATTAATTATCTTACATTGCAAACTATTTTGATTTTTTGTATGTTGTGTGCAAACAGAAATCAAATATCGTACGGTGCTCAACTAATTAATATAGGGAACAAAGCTTAACAAAAGGAGTAATTTTAGACGTAAATGCTATGAGTTGTTCGGAGAATTATCTTTGTTTCTTTTTTACCTTAAGTGTTTGATATAATAATATTTTTTATTTAAAATTTACGAGCACGTTTCATGATTATTGGAATATTTCTTATATGCTTGTTTCAATTTGTTCTTGTTCTAAACATGTATGTAATAGGTTCTGCGCAGTTAGTTTTGCTACTATAAGTTACGTAAACAATTTCAAAAATGGATATTGCAAACTATTATTTTTTTTAGAGTATGTTGATATTTTAAAGAGAAATTTAAATTTCTGGCACTTGCTTTCACTATTTTTTTCCGTAACTCATTTCCCGTCTGCAAAAGCCGAAAATATCGTAATGTGTCAAAACATCTGTCTTGACCTAGTTCCTAATTTTTTTCGTAAACATTTGAAGAAAATATTCATGCGGGTGTACCCTAAGTTGATGAAGTGGGTTAATAGTGGATTCAACATGAATGAAACTTTCTGTAAAGAACAAGATCTGCAACATCGAACATCGAATATTTACGTCTTCTATTAATTTGTAAAACAATTAATGGATTCTTCAGATCAGTAGGTTATAGTATGGCCGTAATTTTCGTTTCATTTGTAAGAGATCTATATTTGTGAATTCATTTAAACTGGCAGTTTTATAGTACTTGATTTTTGTATAGGAAAAATAGAGATAAAAGATAGTTATAGGAACCAGTTATTGTAATTTTTAATTTACCTCAGACCCATATTTAAAAATAATAATGGTCATTTATTGTTATATCGATTTGATGATTAAATAGCTATTGAGCGAAATAAAATATTACTTACTTCATATGTGTAGAGTGCAAATATATATAGTGATACAGAAAGCATGTTGCGTAGTAGATCATGCAAATTATTGTGATTTGACTTAAGTAAAAACATGGGTCGAGGATTCGTGAACCTTTCCAGTGAAAATTAATGAAAGGATTACAATAGTCGCTGGGAATGTATGCGTGACTGATTTGAGTATGACGATAGTTACTATCCATTTTACATGTGTCTTTTTATTATAAGTACCTTAGTATTAGCTCATAGTGAATGAACATTTTCATTAGGACTTTTTCTGTATTACAGGTGCAGCAACCTAAGGTGACGTCCGTTCTTTCGGAACCACAGAGGGCACTGTTAGGTACAATAAATGCTGGACAAGATGCTATTGCAGAAGCAGAGAGACAATTGTCATCGAAAGCTCAGTTGCCAGAGCTCGGATCAGATCCTGTAAGTATAAATAAAATGCTGAGAAGTATAATGTAACTTCGAGATGCGTAGTCAGAGAAAGTACGTAGTTCGCTCGATATGTATCTGAATGTTCCTAATTTCGTTACCTGTAAATAGCTGTAATAAATAAATAGCATTTTGTTGTTGTAAAGTTGGAACCTCCTGTTGGCAGTTAATCGTAAACTAAATATGAACATTCACATATTTAAAAAAAGGTCAAAAGCCATAGTTAAAATATTTCACTTGATCCAATAAAGGTTCATCGAGGCAGAAATAATAAAACTTACATTAAATCTACCAGAATAGAAGTCACAGAAATGTTAAAGGAAGACTGAATCAGTGATGAATCCAGGCATACTTTCGAGGGGCAGTGCCCCACCCTTGGCCCTTGGGATATATCTTCCGGAATAATTAGCATTATACTATTCTTTTCAATAATTAAGAGAACATTCCACGGATATAAAGTCCTCTTTCATTCCGTTACTTTTTATCCTTAACCTAGATCGGTAGTCCGGATTAAGGATGCTGACTGATAAAGTATTGTTGGTAATAATGATGGGTGTTCAGTCTGGTGGCAGGTCTAGGACCCGAAGGGTCCCTGAGAGAATGTACAGCCAGCAGCAGAAGTTTGTACCAAGTCGTAAATTTTCTTGTCCGAATAACTTTGAAATGGATAGATATGGTGACCACATTTTCTCACCTCAGTCAAAATTCGGGACAGATCTTACCAGGATCCAATACACCCTTTTTGCAAGTGGTTTGAGGGTCAACCAAGGAAGAAGTTTTAAAGAGGGCATAAATTTGGCTTAAAAGTTGCATTTTATTAAAAACTATCTCGATTTTAATAATTATATAAAAAGCACCAACTTCAGAACTTTAAAATTTCGTACCTTCTTGGTGTTGAGCCGTCAAATAACTCATTGATTTATTTCTTAAAATACAATACTTTATTAATTATAACTAAGCTGTTACTAATTACTTGATCACTTATTTGTTAATTACCAATTTTCAGGAGTACTACCGTAAATCAAATGTAAAACTTACGAGTACTTTAAATGTACTTATCAAATGAAATTATATAGACTATTTGTGTAAAATTCGAGACTTTTAATACTTTTCCGGAACACTGCTGTAAAATTCGGGACGTATGGTCACTGTATGGAAAGACCGATTTGGGCACAATTTCCTGTAACTTAAAGATAATGTGACTTTCTGTAAGTTACACAAAACTGTACTTAAATCGATCTATGCATTCTCAAGTTAGTCAGGAAAGCAACTTTAACACTAGGTACAAACTTTAAGCGCTGCTTCACATTTCTTTGCTACTATTTTCGTTCATCTTCTAAACAATGTGTTATTTTTTTAATTAACTTTCACAAGCTATAGTAGAAGTTTGTCATACATGATAAATTAACCGTTCTTGTTTTATAAGGTCGATTGTCACTATATAGTATATACGGTAAAGTGTGTGCCCTCCCGAAGCTGGATAATGCCCTCCGGAAAAAGATGCCTGAATTCAACACTGGACTGAATCATGGCTGAGGCTCGAGAAAGACTAGGCGCCTCTAGCCACCAGATAGCGGACTTGTAAGCAAACAAACGTGGCTTCAAATACTGATATGGTTGTATCTCGTTTACTGGTAGCTTTAATAACATTTTACCTTTGTCTTTTAATACACCTGATAAAATTGGATTGAATCAAGTGAAATCCAGGTAGTACTTTTTTTTAAGTACTTGCAAATTTCAGATAATGGCGTGTGGTGGTTATTATCAATAAATATAAATAGTATTCTTTTTGTAAGCTGTAAAATCGTAGTTTCGTGCTATAAAAGCAGATTATAAAGTATATGATAATAGTAAGAAACATAGTATTGAAAAGGTCAGCATTTTTAAATTTCCGTATAAAAGTGTTTTCTTTTCAATTATGCGCCAAATTGTTTTCCATATAGTTCGAAATGTAAGTGGTTCCAATTCGAATTCTTGTACTTTCTTGCTTACTACTACTAATGTGAAAATAACGAGCGGACCCTTGCCCCACAGATATGCAATGGTGGGGTCTCTTGAACGAAAGCTGTTTTACAGACTAAGGTTCTATATGGGGCTGTCGAGTCAAGGAGTTTATATATTAGTTTCTTAACTTATTTTGAGGCACATTGCATGTAGGGGTTGGGGGTGAACACTTAAGAAATTAAACAAAAATTTGACTGACTAAAATTTTATATTTTTTCCGCAGGCCTCGTTGAAATGGAAAGAAACAACACTTGACACCAACAAACAAAATGTAAGCTCTCAGATTGCTGCCATGAATGCGGCTACGGCACAAGTTGTCACATTAACATCTGGTAAGTGTACTTCATAATTTAGTTTGTGTATATGTAATGTATGCACATACACACATGTTAATTATATGCTGAACCATATATTGATATCTAGTGTTATGTTAAGATTTAACTGACTTTTTGAAAGCAAATTCACTAACCGCTTCTCTAACTATTTTCGTTTTCCAGAAGGATTTTGAATGAGCAATAAAATTATGGACACTATATTTCAGGTCTGTAGAAAGTTCGAGTCAACAGCAAAAATCATTACCATTGTAATATTTATATTACTATTTAGAATTTTATCCGATGCACTTTCGGGACGGCATGATACCCACAATTACAATCTTAAACTTTCATTTGCAATTAATTCAATCGATGATATCTATTACTGAAGTTCTAGATTGGGTATACGTGCATCGTTCAGCTCTCTTCTAGTTTCAGTATGTCCATATTAAGTACATGAACGGAAAACGAGAAAGGTGGAGAAACAGACTACCGAAATACATTAAGTTCCGTTGGATGCTAGTTGCAGTTGACTTGTGTAGTAGATTATTGGAAATATTAGCTTTCAAATTAAGACCTTCGAAATGTTAGGAAGTTCTCTGTGTATTCAGTCATTAATAAGTTGTGATTTATGGATATCACTAATAAGCCGGCGGAGCAAAATATCTTTTGTGCAAATTAGCTATGAATAAATATAAAATTTCTGTGGTGCACACAAAATTAGATGATATTGTATTCTTCTTAATTGTCTGATTCTTCTGTCTGGTGGATCTAATATTATTGTGTTATGCAAAGAATATCCCAAGGTAAAAAGAAAAACTCAATAAAAATAAAAAAGAACTACAGGTACGTCAGTTGTTAATCATGGCTTTGAATTATATGTTTCATTGGAATTTTCACTTTGCACAGCTTTGCTTATACAGTTTGATTTCGTAATATAATCAATTATCACTGTACGTGTTTCTTTTATTATGCATTTAGTACATTTTGTAAGATCTTATAAACATCTTTTAAACGTTATTCGTGTGCCTCAGTCACTGTATTTACATATAAAAAGTCAATGTTACGAAAGTAACATTACTATTAGTGTTTTCTTTTTTCATATTGACTCAGTGTTTGTTTGAATTTGTAGGGCCACCTGATGAAGTTGATCATACAGCCGTTGGAGCAGCCATCACCACCATTACGAGTAACCTTCCCGAAATGACGCGAGGAGTCCGAATGATTGCTGCTCTTATGGAAGATGATACAGGAGAACGTCTGTTGGATGCTACGCGGAAGCTTTGTTCAGCTTTTAGTGACCTTCTGAGAGCTGCGGAACCAGAGAGCAAAGAGGTTTGTAAAATTTCCCATTTCAGTTGATAACCAAATTAAATTTATCATTGACTGTTTACTAGTTGATTGATTTGGTTTTAACGTCGTACCGTATTGCTAAGGCGGGTTCTACTCCGTCAGATAGTCGGTAATCGAGCGCAGAAAATAGAGAGTTCTTATAAAGCTAAAGGGAACAGCATAAAATATTGTGTTTGGGGAAAAAGCATTGTATTGGTCAACAAATATTTATTAAGAACCTTTGAACTAACATAAGAGAACTGGTGAAACCTTGATTGATAAGGAAATACATAATAATGCTCCGTTTTTGATCGGTATCCGTTTGCGTGTTTAAGTTTCATGAACAGGGAATTAAGCTGAGACGTATTTCTAAAATATTTCATGTGAGGGTTTTTATTTTTTTCAATAAGAATTTTGGGAATATATACGATCTCCCAGATTGGAATTTAGTTCTTCATTGCAACAAATACATAATAAACTACAGAAGTAGATGCCTGTCATTTAAAGGGAATACTCTGACTTTCTTCAGACCTGGAAACTCAGGTAGTGAAGTGGAGGCTATGTCAGAGAAATTCTTTAAAGATGTTCTGGGAAACTCTCTTGAGTTAACAGTCCTTTTACGTACATAATGTAAAATAGGAAATATTTCTTTTTCACAGTCTGGTTCTTCATAGCTTTCATTGGAAGGTTCATTGGAATGATGAGAGTAATGGGAATTGAGCGCCATATTCCACTTCTTGGGTTGTTACTCCCTTGGCAGTTCAATAAATGATTTCTATAATAGTAACTATTACAAGATAGCACAAAGCAATTTCTAGTACGCAGCATTTTTGAGGCGAAGGTATTTGTGGTTGCGTGTTCAAAATCTTCCAAGTAACTGCATTGAAGTGTCCGGCTTAAACTGGTTCGCCGTTGTAAGACCATATGGCATTTGAACTAACGTTTTGACAAGAAAAGTAAATACATTTATAAGTTTTTCAGATTCGCTAATTTCAAAGTTCGCCAGATATCCTTCGTAAATGGTTATATTTTGTTACCTAATATCTCTGTTACACAAGAAATAAAGCATTGCAAATTTTGACTTATAAGTTGAAATGACAGTACACAGGTAATCACATCGGGAACATTTATCGCAAGTTAGTTAATAATAGATTTGTCATAAGCAAGTAGTACAACATTACAAAACATATTAATTGATGTACTTCCTTATTAATTTTTCGTAAATATTTTATTGCAGCCGAGACAGAATCTGTTGAACGCAGCTAGTAGAGTGGGAGAAGCATCTCATCAAGTCCTTAGCACGATAGGAGATGAAGATGAATCAAGTCGAGAGCTACAAGATATTCTTTTGGGACTGGCAAAGGCCGTGGCGAACACTACAGCAGCTCTTGTGCTAAAGGCCAAAAATATTGCTGCTACATGTGAAGACCAGAACACTCAGAACAAAGTAATTGGTGCGGCCACCCAGTGTGCTTTAGCCACTTCACAACTTGTTGCATGTGCAAAGGTAAGTTGATATTTATATTATCCTTGTGATGTGTTCGGATTTTTAACTTGTATGAAAACTTAAAATATTTCACGTCATAAAGATGTAGTACTTGTTAGGGAAAAGTTCAAAATCTAAGTATCTGATATCTTAACTAGCATATGAAAACCTGTTTCTATCTATAAGATTTTTGAAAGTACCATTCTGGCATTAATCTAGTCTTACTAGTCTGGCATTAATCTAGTACCTTAGTCAGTCAGGATAATCAGCTGCTTAGTTTACTCTCCTTAAAAAAGGGCACGATTTCTAACTTGACATTAGACGATAACAAAACTTTCACAGGGTTATAAGAGGGAAGATAGGTAAGCATTTTTTAAAAAATAATAGAGCAAGTTAACTTTAGAGCGGGGCATTTTTCACACATGTTGAAGAGGTGTGTCTATGATGTACGATTTTAATCTTTTAAGACAGGGATGGAATGGAACTGTGCCAGCAGTAGGGTTGCCAGGTTTCTAGAATGTCACAAAGGGACAGGTCACGACAGTTTGCTCAAAGAAACACTAAAAAAATGTTTTATTGAATTTTAAACATATAAATTGTGATGCGTATTTTTAAGTTTGCATACACTATTTTATTTATTTTACTTTTCTTTTCTTTTCTACATTAAAACCCGTAATGTTTCGTTTCACCATTACACTTGCCTGTAATGCTGCATCTCCCTTAATCGCGCCATGAAATTTCTGACAATTGATTGTGATCAAAATTAAATTGAAACGTGAATTTCAGACTTTACTAGAGTTGCTAAACATTTATATTTCAATCATTGCTTCGTTTATATTTAAGAACTTAAAAAAAAAATCTACTTAAAAGTACGTTAAGTAACCGCTTGTTCTTTAATTTAGCGTGTGTTTGAAATCATAAAATCGTTATTTGCTGTAGAAAGTATCTCATAGTAGCTCTAAGTAAACTGTCTGTGAAGTTTCCTGTATTTTTATGTTTGTTATTATGCCAACTTCAATTATATTTCAATACGAGATTTTTATTTAAACTTTTTCTTGCTGCGTATCAAGTACACAAATCAGTGAAGTTTATTTATTAGTGTTTCGGTACGTTTTAGCGAATTCCAAATCGGTGTTATATTGATG
Organism: Lepisma saccharinum; assembly: GCA_022664845.1. Lineage (NCBI taxonomy): Eukaryota > Metazoa > Arthropoda > Insecta > Zygentoma > Lepismatidae > Lepisma > Lepisma saccharinum. Next base: position 19,194 of record JAGDQP010005664.1, read on the forward strand.
AGAAATATTATATGTTTTTGCCTTGAACAGGTTGTCGCACCAACTTTGCATAGTCCAGCATGCCAACAACAGCTCATTGCCGCAGTGAAGGAAGTAACTCGTGCAGTGGAAGGACTTGTAGCAGTGTGCCACGAGAGCTGTACAAATGAACAATTATTGAAAGAATTAAGCCAGGCGGCAGCAGAAGTAACTCGCACACTGAATGATCTTCTGAATCATATCAAGTAAGTGTCCTCGTGTTACAACTATTTCCATAATTTTGCATGATTTATCTACAAACAGTTTAGATAAGTAAGTGTTAAAGTGTGATCGTTAATAATGGGAATACACCTTTCATTGAAATCAAAATAGAATATCTACTGAGTCTGTATTTTGACGGGTTTTAGCGCTACAATGAAATTGGGAATACTACTAAATGTGATTAGAAGGATCATAATCAAATTTGTATCACTAACGTCTGTAGTTGATATACGTAGAAACGTGTAAATTTCGAGCTTCACGTCATCTAACACGGTGAAAAGTTATAAGGAGTTTCAAAATGGGAAGAGTTTTGTCCTTGAGGAGTTCTGCAATTCTATAAAAGCCTATAGATCCAGTGTTGTCAATTCATATTCTCACATGTAGCGGCTATTACGTACATGATGAAGTATGCATTGTTTTTATTTCATTTTTATTTCTAAAATAATTATTTATTATATTTACAAATTAATTTAAATCAAGTGGAATCATTACTAGTGTGTTGTAAATTAGTTATTTTTGCTAATGGTTGACTTAGAGAATTTTGTGATCTGGACCTCACTAGATGGCACTACTATCGTTTATGGTAAATTGATATAATGAACTTATATTTTTTATTATTGAATTTTCGTTTTTTCTTTATTATTACGATTACGAACTTACAATATTAAAATGTGCAAAATGTTTTATCGGTGTAATTAATATTTACTGAATTATTGACAATGTTAAACCAGTTTGGCTAATTGCATATGTCACCCTTGTATGTATAATCTTGAAAGGCGTTCCTCTCACTGGAAGTCTTATTATTTATACATAAAGTACTGCTACTTATGGCAGTTTCTTGAGATGAATAACTCCACGACTTAAATAAAATTAAGGCCTTAAATCTTCATTTAGTGGTTTTATTACCTTCATTTAATGTTTAGTCACCTGCCTGACATTTCCCCTATATGGTCCGTAGCACGCCAGACACCTACGCTGGGTGGAACTGGGGCACACCATATATTCTACAGATTTGACTCTGGTATTCTCTCTTCTGTAACTTCATTGAAAGGATCCATTAATAAGAAGATACTCGATGACCCTGAGACAAAGTGAGCAACGTTGCTTCACACAGTAGATGCTTAATTCTCTCTGAAAGAGGGGTGTCGGAAACATCGCATTGTACGAATGCTGCGTGTAATTCGCTGTGACTATAAGCACTTCCCATTTGAAAACTACTACAGATAGAGAGTGTTGGAGTCAGCCCACAATAATCATTCAGTGATAAAGATCTATCTAATCGGGATAATGATATAATTAATTTAGATAGTGATTTGACATTAGAAACCAAAGTTTGATTCCTCAGTCATGAAAGTAGTAAACGAAATGTGACACTTGAGGAATTCCTGAGGCCTGCAAATGAATCAAATGAAGTGCATAAACAGCATGCAGATATTTTATATAAAACACCTATGAGGACACTTGCGTGTGCAACATTATATTTTTCCGATAAGAAATGTACAAGAAAAGATGCGTATTCTTTCGCCGTAATCAAAATTACATGGCAAAACTCATGAAAGAGTCTGTAGTTGAGTTTGTTTATACTAATGTGACAATGCGCAGTCTGAGGTGCGATGTGGATTTTAAGTGGGATGAAGAATTATGTAGTACAGACCTAAACTTTGGAAGAATAGTCACTAAATCCACGCTTCTTGTTTGTTCATGAGTAGCACAAAAGCGAGGGATCTTTTCCATGTGAGCGGTGCAAAAACTTTATCCTCATTTTAACTACGTCGAAACTAAACCGGTATTTTCAAGTGAAGTTTATCGAATCCCATTTTTACATAATTGTGTATCTCCATCTCGCTCAACCCTGAATAGCTCGATCCCATTCCTCTACTTCCATATTGTCGGATTAAAATGTTCTAATTGTGTTTAGTTCGTGTAAACAATGTATTTTATTTTTATTGTTTAACATAGAAAATTTAATTGTTAGGTCAGTACAGCAACTTAAGGCTTCAGCATAGCATGCATCTGACTTCATAATACTGTCCACGGGAAAAAGAATGGGAATTAAAAATTTTTCAGTTGCTGCCCGAATATTCTACTACTACGCTATCACAGCCAGGACCAATTTCTTTGTGTATGAAGCATTCCTTACCTGCTTTCCTTATATCTTTAAATGATTTGAAAATATGTTAAAACAGTGTAGTAGTAGTAATAAGTAATGATAATATATATGTGTGTGGTTTTATTTCCAGGTTAAGTACACGTGACAGAGCTCGTGAAAGTGTTCAGGAAGGAGCCGTAGAAACCATTCTTGTGGCTACCGACCGTCTATTTGCTTCCACTGGCGATGCAGGCGAAATGGTCCGACAGGCTCGAATCTTGGGTCAAGCCACTGCACAGTTAATTCAAGCCATTAAAGTGAGTTTAGTACAAGTCATTTTTATACTTTTCTTGTGGAATATTAGATTTATGCTTACCCCGTCTAATTATTATGTGAACTTTTCAAAGTTTTTCATTCTGTGACTTGTTCACTGCTTTTATAGTAATTCGACGGCACACAAGTTTTTGTTTTTTTTCTTCACCAGTGTTATTTAATAGTCGGCTCCGCCAGGAGGAATTTATTATTTAAAGAGTTACGCAGCTGCGTGCATTATACGTGTAAGTTCTATGGAAAAATGACGAAATAAAACTTTTCGAAATACGGATGTAGATGAGGGTGGAAAATATCTTCAGGATAAAATGAGTTCATCCTGCAGTGATTAACAGCAAACATCTGAGTAGAGTGTGTGTTATTGAACGTTAAGAAAGAAACAAGCAACTACGGCATAACGAATGTATGTAGGAGGGTAGTTCGCACTTGTAAGACGAAGGGGAAAGAATAGAGAAAGGTAATTTGGTTTTGTAGATGTTTAATTACTGAAGAACATTGTTGATGATTGTGGTGGATAATAGGGAAGAGAAATTGTTGTTTTATAATTAATTGGTTGTGTGATTGAAGAAAGGTAGAGCAAAATGCTTGATTGAACGTTTTACCACTGTTAGGAAGTTTGAACTCCATCTTCTGGAAATTAAGGATTAAGAGATGACAGGCTATAGGGGCAGGGGTTGATATTGTTTGTGACTAGCAAGATCACTTGCTACTTGCTTCCCTTGTTTTGTTTTTTTTCCTAATAGATGTTTGAACATACTGTTTAAGACAAATAGTCCCAATAGGAGCAAAACAAGAAAAAAAAAATATTAAACAGATATGCTTTCAAAATGATTCAGTTGAAAAACTAAGTGTAGTAACTTGAAATAGATAATTAATTAGCGCGACGTATCTTCCTTTAGACTTAAGTAATTACTTGTGGGCTCCCAGAGTTCTCTAATGTGAAAAGAGTGGTTTAAGTTTTTAAAATCAAGAACAGGTTTACTGCCTTTACATAAAGTTGAGCATTAAGCTAAGTTGTTTTGAGTAGGACTTGAAGGAAGATTTACTTTCAAAATAATATGATTGTAAGCTGTATCTTAATTATCAAACAGTGTTCCAATAGATCATGAATTACTGTGCCAGTTTCGTAGTAAATTAGATATCGGTCTTTTTTTTTTCTCTGTGTGTGTAGGGAGAAGCAGAAAAACAACCAGATTCAGAGTTGCAACGTCGTCTTCTGGCAGCAGCAAAAGTCCTAGCTGATGCCACAGCAAAAATGGTCGAAGCTGCCCGACTTTGTGCCTCTAACCCACACGATGCTCAACATCAAAACCAATTGCGGCAAGCTGTAGAGGAATTGCGGGCTGCCACAACTGCAGCTGCTACACCTGCATTGCGGAAGAAACTAGTGAAACGACTAGAGGTAAGATGCTTTCTTTCATGCATTCCTTAATCTCTAAATACTCGTTCTAATAATTCTGATGTTGGAAATTACCTTATATATATATATATATCCCTATTTTCTAAATACTACGAATTGGAGTTTTCACCGTGTATAATTGAAAAATACACAGAAATATTGGTCGTTCCAATGAATGAGACTCGAACCTGGTTCTTCCAGTTGCCGTATAGGCACTCTGTTCTGTATAATGCCTTTATTTTGAAAGTTGTAAATGCCTACGTTTATTTAATTTAAAGTATTGGTGTTATATTATAAAATATCTTTAGATATAGATCAAATTATATTAATCTGATTATTGAGTTTTTATAATTCGTCAAATATGAATGGAAATACATAAACAAAAGAGGATGCAATCTGCCATTGTGTTTGATTACTGATGACACATCTTTACTTTTTAACACGTAACTTTTTACATGTGCTTGGGCATATTGATGAAGTTGCGGTTATGCGTTATTTAAAACCAGTTAATTTAGAAGGTATAGAAAGAAATGATGATGTAATTGCTGCTTTCTATTTTGGCATATATACTTCCTATGATTTCCACTTCCACGACTATGCCCATGCACTTTTCGTAAGTGTCGGGCAATTCAAAATGAATGGTGCAAAAAGAAACGGTACCTGTTACTCCTGTAATGAATTTATTGAACATTAAAGCACGCGCCATTTTCGTAAGTGCCCACTAACTGAGCTGGTGTACAAAATGGTGGCATCAGCGATATAGAAGGGCGTACTGTGTGCTCGAATACGCTGGAACTTCATCGGTAACCATTGTTGCAGAGACATTTCCAGACAAAATTTGGTAAACAAGAACCGCACCGGAAAAATATCGTAAGCTGGGTGAAACAGTTTTAAGGAGACAGGCTTTTCGTACAAGGGAGAAAGCACTGGACGATCATCGGTCAACAATGAAGTGGCGGAAAACATTCGAGAGACTTTCCAACGAAACCCAAGAAAGTCTGCATTTCCTCTGTTTATTTTTTTTTTTTTTCTTTAGGGTTACTGTATGTAAAGGGTAAGGTGTATGTACCCCCACTTATGACAGTCACAGCAGCGAATACGTGATCATCAGGATGTCTACCGGACTGGAAGATCACGGAAGTCCCGGGAAAATCTCGTATTTTACTGCTTGGTTCCGGGAATACTTTCCTCCTATTGGTCAGTCGCGTGGAACCAGAATCAATGACAATGAATAGCTTCCTGCACGGTTTGCCAAACCTGTGGTAGCCAGAAGCGTGAAGCAAAGACTAGTAAGCGTATGAAGAAGAGAGTGGGAGTTTACAACTTTTGGACTGTCAAGGTCCCCGAAACGTCACAACATTTGGTTGTGGCTTTCTGGTAGGTGGCTTTCAATAGATAGGTGATGCATTCCTATCTGTTGAAAACGGTTTGCTCTTGCGGGTTTGGCAAGAACTTTGATTATCGTCTGAACATGTCGCGTCACAAGTGGGGACCACATGTAACATCTGTGAATATCTGTGAGTGAGTAAGTGAGTATCTGTACAAAACTTGGAGAGTTTACCTTTCATGTTGCATTGACATTTCCACAATAAATTCATTACAGCATTCACAGGTAACGTTTCTTTTTGCACCATTCATTTTGAATTCCCCGCTACTATCAGAGAGTGTCAGGTGTGTGCTGTGGAGATTTATTGCAAACTTTCATACTCTCAGATTTGTAGCAATTACTTGTAACAAAAGATAGTAATTGATCATAGCAAATTAAATATATTTTCTACCTTTCATTAGTAAAAGAAGAAGTCTCACTTTTTAAGCTAATCGCAGCGTGCTTGAAAATTTGAATTCTTTCAAGAGTATTTTCTAAACAGTAGTGCCTTACAATTTAGTGATCTGTAAAATGTAGGTTAAATATATAAAAAGGATGCATGGAGAAGGCATATAATTCGGAATTTCTTTCCTAACAGGCAGCAGCGAAGCATGCAGCAGCAACTGCTACTCAGTGCATAGCTGCCGCCCAAGGAGCTGGTCCATACAACAGCAACCGAGGTTCACAGGAGGAGCTGATATCAGATTGTCAATCCATGGCAGACCACATCCCGAAACTTGTCGAAGGAGTAAAGGGTACTATGTCATCACCAGAGAACTCAGCTGTCCAGTTATACCTTATAAATGCTAGTGAACAATTTTTACAGGTAATTATAGCTGTTTCAAATTTCATTTCGTCATATACAGGGTGTTTGAGACCACCCGTACACCTCTTATAAAATGAAGAGTATAAGTTCTTTCCAAAAGTATCAAAAATTGAGATCGCTAAATCGGGTACGTCCTATCGAATGGTGATATTTGCAACTTCCAGTTCTGACCGGGAGTGATCTATCCAAACCGGATTTTTTTTTTTAGTGGAACATAGTACTTTTTAAATGTTTTTGTTTCTGTGTTAAAAATTAAGAAACTTTTGTCTAAAACATTTTTGCAGCAAATGCCTTCCTTGACCGTGACAGTTGTGAAAGTGTCGTTTCTCAGCATTTACTGTTCCATCTTTTTGCACTTAGTCATTTGTAAGCCAATGAAAGCATTTGCTAAATGTCTCAGACATCCTGTAATGTTCATATCAAACAACGTTCGTTCTGTTTGTGTACGTGATTAACTGCTGTGACTGCTACATTCGAAAAATAATAAAAAATAAAACTTCCCTAGGGTTTATTAAACCTGTTCCAGATTTTTACGAACACATAAGTAAATTTTACACTTTTATAACTAGTAGATTATCCACTATCATGACATATATTGTTACCCACAGGCTTGTTTTTTCGTTCTATTAAGTACCACTGCGATTTAACAAGCGGGATCAAAGTTATCATGTGCTATATCACAATAGAGATTCTTTTAAGTTTGAAGCACGGTGCTGACCACTCGGTCCCACATGATCCTCCGTCTTTCCTCAGTCTTAATAAGAAAACGCCAGAAATAATCAGAGTTTCTTTCATTTTTCGTCTTAAAAAAAAAACTCTGCATAAAGAGCGAGGTATTACCATGTAGATAAGCATAGGCTTGTAGATACTAGTTTGCGTGGAGGTATAACTTTTAAAAATGTGACCGAAAGTTACATTGTTTGGACTGTCAAAGAAACTAGCTTTATCATATCAGAGAATTCCCTTGTAAATACAGATCGGGACAATTTAAGTAAAACATGGTACCCTTTTTAAAGTTTTTTTTTTTAACACGAAAATAAAAGCGAGAGTGTAAACCTACTTGTTCTATTTTGTAGTTTATCTTAAAAGCTAATTTATTTTTTAAACCATTAAATTATATCTATTTGACTACCTCTTTGGTGGAGTCTGTATAATCAAATTACCTTACTCAGGCTTTGGGATTTTTAAAACTAATAAAGTGCATTTTGTAATTTATACGTTGGAGACAGTGACGTTTTGTCATTGAGCAAGAAGTTAACGTTTATTAGATTTCAGTTATAAATATATAAAATGTGGATGCAGTAGCTTTGATCCTTATATTAAACTGCCTTGCAGAGTTAATTCAACCTTCTTTGTACACATTAAAACTTTCTGCAGAAAGAACCATCTGCATGACAGATCAATAATTGGTTTTTCATAAAGAGTTGTCAATAGTTTGTTACGTATACATTTGTCAACAGTTAGTTACGTGTACATCAACACACAAACAAAAGCATTCAGATATTACTTTGGCAATTATTTTAATATGTCAAATAATCTTCAACAGCACTAATAGAATACAGCTTTGTGAATTAGCTTTTAAAGCGTTTGAATTCATATAAAGTATTATTTTAAAATTGGACGATTCTTATGTGACGTCTAAGCCCTCATTCGTGAATATCACATATGTACTTGTGCAAACATTTTTAAACACACCCTGATGCTCGCTCGTGAAATTATTTATACTATTTTAAGTATATCCAGAATTATGTATTTTAATTCTTCATTTTCATGTTTTTTTTTTTATCTTTGTTTTTTTTTAACTAAGAGGACCCTTAATGAAAACTTTGCATTAAAAGTTTTCTGTAAAATAATGTAATTTAATAGTACTTTGGTAATTTAGATTATTTAAATTTACTGTCACTTATTTAGTTTTTCTTTTTTAAGATTATTTTATATTGATGTTTAGGCGAGACTGTGTTTAACAAGTATAGTTGAAGAAACTATGGAATTACTTACTTGGCCGCAACGTTTTCAGTGTTATATCAAGACTCACATATATAAATGCCCAGTTATTGAAGAAACTATTTTAAAACATAGCATAATATGTTTTTTTCTAATATTACATGAGCTTGTTTGCCTAAGAAAACTTTAGAACTATGTTTAGTATTAATTTGTGACCGTGAAGTATTATTATATATCTTCTTTCCTTTACAGCCTGGCACAAGAGTTGTGCAATCAGCACGCGCTGTTCTTCCTACAGTTGGAGACCAAGCATCAGCAATGCAGTTATCTAGCACTTCTCAACAATTAAGCTCTGCTTTAAGTGATTTGAGGTCTGCCATGAGCAGAGCTCGTGAAGCTTGTGGTGGTTTGGAATTGGATTCTGCTGCTGATCTTATAAGAAATCTACAGGAAGAGCTAGAAGCTTTCCGTCGCGCTGCAGAAAGAATGGAACTCCGACCATTGCCAGGAGAAACGGTATGTTTTCAGCTTCATTATATTACAGATAATACCAGTTCGTTTCAATGTGTTCTTACACTTACAAACGTTAATTTTTCCATGTGTAGAAACGAACCGCAGGTTTGTATGGTCTATTATACAAAACTGTTACAAAAGATTCATAACTTTCCTATAAGATTTGGTTATGTGCATATATATTTGTTTTTATACATGTTGTCAGAGAAAGAGTATTTTTTTTCGCCTATTCTTAAATTTACTGTTAAAAAGTAGGTATCAAGCCACAGTAATGTTTGGATTTTTTTAAACTTAGCGCTTTTGAGTAGAAGAAGTAAGTTCTTTGATGAAACTGTATTTATGTTCCACTTGAGTAAGTGATGCCATTAGCCTTTTCCTATTAAATAAACATATCCATGGAACATTCTGTGACTCATGAACTAAAGTTAATTTTTTCAGGCGACCACCGCAATCAACGGGTTAAATTTCATTAATATGTAAACGGGGCATATGTGACCAATGTGAAAGCTTCATCTGTTGTAGTACTATGTGTATTAAATTACGATTTTGTATTTATACAGAATAACCACCGTGAAACGATTTCGCTCTTGTATAAAATAATTCGTTATTTACAAATATATATTTTTAAATAATAGGGAGTAGTAAATTGGATACACTACCGGAGGCCTTGTACTTAGCAATCGTGAAATTTGATTTGATTTTTTTAAGTACAGAAGTTTACTGTAATTCTGTATAATTTTCTGTTTACTTAATATTGTGTGTATTTTTCTTCTAGGCCGAGGCAACAGCATTGCAATTGGGAAGTACTTCTAAGACAGTTGGAAGCTCTATGGCTCAGCTTCTTACTGCGGCTTCTCAAGGCAATGAAAATTACACAGGAATTGCGGCCAGAGACACAGCCAGTGCCCTTCAAGATCTGACAAGAGCTGTTCGTGGTGTAGCTGCAACCAGCAAGGAAAGAGATCTTCAGTACAAGTAAGTGTAGATAACAGTGTGCTTATGTTATATTAGCAAAATGATAGTCGTCACAGTTATTCGAGTCACTGCAATTCTTGTTTAGTAGAATTTGCAGTGTTTTCTGTGGCATCGCGAGTAATCAAGTTAATATGTAGTCGTATTGCTCGGAATAGTTAGACCTACAAAACTATGTTTGTTGTCAACACTTAATATTGTCAGCTGCTGTAGTTTTACGAAATAGATGAAATTCAGTTGTCATTAAGTCCTAAACAAACTTGTATGTAAGGACGGGTTCTACACTAGTGAGTTCTTAACTACTGCGTTCACTGGACTTGTACCGACTTCAGACTCTGTATCACGTGCACAAAAAGCACCGTGTTAGCCAGTGTTATCTCGCCGTGATAACTAGTCGGTGGGAGTGTAAAAAAGTAACTCCGATATAAGGATACGTTGCAGTGTGTCAGATAGAAGTCCGAAGTGGAGATTACTACAGGATTTGATATTCGGGACCGGAAAAAGGCATGCAGAAGATCCTAGAAGAAGAGAAAAAAAAGTAAAAGAGAAGAGCATGATGAAATTGATGAACGCTAATGGCTAAGTGATGATGGTGAGGTTTGAAAAGGAAAGGAAGGGCTGGTTGCTTTACAAACCACATATGAACAGGTTCAAGACACTACATAATTGAAGTAAGGTAACGAAAGTTAAATATAGGTGAAACAAAACAGTGGAAGAAATTTACAAAAATTGGAATGGAAAGATGGAAGTAACTAAGATAAAATGGAAGCGTATAGAGCAGTGTTCGCATGATGCAGCAGAACAAACGATTGGATATCGTGAATAGTAAACAACAAAAGAATAAAAATGGACCGCAGAGGAAACTAAATAAAAGAAGGAAATTCTAATGGATAGATTCAGAGGATAATGAATTATACAGAAGACTTAATAATGAATCCGAAGGGGAAGAGATAGATATGGATGAAACAGAAATGCGATAAAAGTGAACTGAAAAGAATAGGCATTTATGGTCTGATATACATAGAGGTACGTTCAGAAACCAACCAGAAACATTCAAGTGTTGCCCTCATGTTTTCTTTCCCTCATTCTCTTTGGACTAAGAACTGTTGCTATTTTTAGTTTTCTATCAATACTAATGCCCTTGTGATGACAGTTTATGCGTGAGAAGGTATTCTTCTTTTACTTTAGTTCCTTTCAATGTATGAATTATGTATTTTAAACGTTGAAACACGGTAGTAGACATCACGATCTGTAAATATTAATGATTAGGTGGCTACTATATTCGTACTTAAATTTCTACAACTTATATTGTTTGTTCAAACTATATCTTAATTTATTTTATTCATTTTAAAACTTACGTAAATAAGTAAATGAGCAAAGAAAGTGTTTTAAATATCACGTTGATGGTTAGGTAATCTTAGGTACTTACTCATCTCTAGTAAATTTTGTCTCTGCAGGATCTAGCGATTAATCTAACTCATTGTTTTTTACTTGTACTAGAATTATTGGCAGTGCCCAAGATGTGATGGGACGATCTTTGACGTTAATTACGGAAGCCAAGCGTGCACTGCAGAAGCCAGGTCAACCAAGCAATAAGCAGAATCTCACACATGTTGCCAAGGATGTTTCACAGGTTAGTACATTTCCTCAAGTAAAGTGTATTTGATTGATGAGAAAAAAAGTACTATTTCTTCCACGAACTTCAGTGTATTGTGTACTAGAAGAGGTTAGAGGACATACAACAAAATGATGGGCAGGATACATTTGCCACTTTTCTTTGAAGGCCGTGCGTAAAAGATATGTGTGATCCTTTAATGAAACTGATTACTGGTGTTTCTCCTGCTGCTAATAATAATAATGATAATTTTGTTTGATTAGAACTAGAACGGCTGAGTGGCCAAGATAGCACTTAGTCAATCGATAATAGAGTACAAAATAAAATAAAAATAAGATGATCAACGTATGAAAAGCGCATTAACGTAATCAAATTTATAGGATTCGTACTTAGAGATAAGTCGTTTGAGCAATTTATCATCATTACCAGATGTAGTCAATGGTGATGTCTTGTTTGGTACAAAAGTACAGCGAAATTGAGTTTTCCAATAAAATGCTTAGAAGATAATACATTCAATAAAATTTTAAGTAAGAAGTTTTTGTCAAGATTCTTTCTAATCATATTCTTCTAATCTCGATCGCACTAAAATTTTGCATAAAAATAAAAAAAAATCATTGATTTTTATTAAAATCATACCATTGAATAAAAATAAATGCAATTAGTTTTCGGGATTCCTCTATAAATCCGTTAATGTGGACATTGAAACCTAGTTTGGAGTCAAAGATAATTTCTAAAGATACTGTTAACTTCCTGTTTTCAAGTATTTTGGACTTTATGTACTAACATAATACTGGGTTTTGTTCGTATAGCATATAAATTTGGTTTTCTTCATTTGATTTGCATGTTATTGTAAGCCACCATCGGTCTACATCCTTTTGTAATGAGCAATTATTTTTATGGTTATTGACTTTCGTCTGCGTATAGGAGTAAATTTGAAGTGTTAATTTCATTTCATAAGCCATTGATGTAAATATTGAACTATAAAGGACCTTGGGGTATGTCGTTCTTCATAAAATTTTCGTTCCAGATGAAGTTTCCTAATTTAATGCTGAACGTTCTGTCGGTTTAATAGCTTTTAAACCAAGTAACCAATATTTGCGATAAATCAATCATCGATAGTTTAATAGAATGCCGTGATTTACGTTGTCAAAAGCCTTGGCCAGATCAGTGTATATATTACGTCACATTGGCAGAGAGACAATCGTTAGGTAACGTAAGTTAATTATTGCTGATTTACGTGGAATTAAACTGTGTTGCCTTTTTTCCAATTTTTGTTTCAAATTAAACTGCAAATATTCACAAATAATTATATTAAACTGGTCATGGAATTTAAAAATGTTGTGGATCTAATAATTAATAATTGTTAAATTATTATTATTATTAGCACTCAGCCTCCTATCAAATTGAGTACCAGAGTGCCCTTGGTATTTCTGGACACCTTGGGAAGTAAAGGCTGTCAAGAACATTGGAGCGCTACCTCCACATCCACCATGCACCGTCCACGGCACATGCGAATCGCATAGGGGATACATTACCTTATGTAATAGCAGTTACAGAATCCTGCTTTAAACTAGATAGACCGTAATATTATAACCTATAACTCACAGGTCTTATAACGCAAGGCTCAATATTGTCCTCTAAATAGCTTCTTCGGCTAGGCCTTTCGAAACGAATGCCAGTTCATCGTTAAACCGAACGCACGTGTAGATGTAATAAAAATGTGTAGGTAGCTTTTCTGACATTTGTTTGCATGTGTAATTCAATTAAATGTGTGAGTAAGGTATGTGAAGAAATGTGTTATTTATGTACTCCAAAACCAACTGTAACACCAACAAAATTTAAGCTGTCACTGTTGCAAGATGCCAGAGTTCTAATAGAAAAGATAGTTTACGTGACGACGGCCCATATTGGGAAACAATGGACTTGTATATCTGTCATTTGTAGGTAAAATGAAGTTGGCCATAATTTAAAATTAAAGTGCTGTTTGAGTCTAAGTAATTGTGAAGGCTAGAAACATATTGTTTATACAAATTTTGATTAACTTGTTAATATTGTGTTTAAGTGGACTAACCGTGAATAAATATGTGAAAACGTAAGGGAAGTGTGCTTTAATCAAATTGTTGGTCGTAATTGTTTTTCTTCTTATATTATTAGTCAATCGTCGCGCTAGGAATTGCGCGATGTGAAGATGACAGGCCTTCTATAAAAATCCTTTGTCTGTATTAAGGTGTGGTGGTATCGAAATTATAGAACACACTTCAAAAACTGTTCTTTCAATGTTATATTCTGTATATGAAATATGGGTAGGAAAAAAAGCCTAAGACATTTTGTACAATTATAATAGGAATGGAAATAAATACATTGCGTATGTTGCAATCGTCGCTTTATAACATTTGAAGATACGTTAGTTCTTCGAAACACGGTATACAGTTAGTACCATTATGTGGAGAGGAGACGAAATTGCCATGCAATTGGTTAATATCGTCGCTTCATATGGTACTTCTGTAACTTTCATCACAGACCATGCTTTTGTTTGTTATATAAAGCAGATGTTCATTGTTTTTCTTTAGCTCTGCATACAACAAACATTTAGTTTAGATTTGATAGGAATTTTAACATATATTGAAATTTAATTTATTATTTTGTTGCAGGCATTGAACAGATGTGTTGGCTGCTTACCTGGCCAGAAGGATGTTGACGATGCTATTCACTCGATAACTGATGCTGCCCAGATTCTCTCTATGGGAGAGTTCCCTCACACAAACAAATCCTATGGGTGAGTTCAGTTTATGCGCACATTTCATTATTATGGATTTACTAATTTCAAATTGAGAAACAACTGTTGTGAAAATAAATTACTTACGAGGTGTAGATAAAAAAAAATTGCGTCTGCTTTTCCAATCAGATATAACGAATTCTGATTTTACTTTGGTAGTAGATACATGCTGTAGTTAAACGGAGGTTGTTACTGGCCGTTTTTTCTGCCTTCTCAATAAGAGCAGTTCATGGAGAGCTGTACGAAAGATGGGACATCATTACTTGCTCAGTTATGAGTAGAATTGTGCTCATACTAGGATGAAAGCATTGTTACTTATTTGTTAATAGTGAATATAAGTGGCCTTGAATCAGTCACATCATAATCAGTTAAAATATCGATATTTTTCATTGATTTGTTCATGCCACATTTGTTTTTGGGCCAACTTAAGTAAGAGTAGATTTTCCGTTTCCGTTTTGATTTTATAAATGATCTAGGGGCATTTATAAATATTTAGATACTATCAAACTGGGAAATACAATTATTAGCTCTCTCAGACTTTAGTTGCTGTTAAGTGAAACTAAGAACAAAGATCAATATTTATCTATATAGGAATGCTTTCATTGAAACTATAAGAAAGTTAAAATTGATGCTAAATAAATGTACGACGAAATTGTTGTAAATCTATCTGAGAACAAGCCCAAAAGACAATATTTTGTGCTTATTATATGATTACCATTAGTTTGATGTTGTTTTTGTCTTCTTCTGTTAAAATTTGGTATTAAAACCATCAGGGTTGCATGTTATATTTAGTTTTTAATAATTTATTCTGTAAATATTTCGAAGTCTTTAATTCTTTTAACGTATTCGAAATGGACGGAAAAAAATGGAAAATTTCATAACTTCACATAAAAAAGTAATAAATTATGTATTAACTAATCTTAATATTTCATTTCAGACAACTGCAGCAAGAATTAAATTACGCCGCTTCGAGCTTGAACGATGCATCAGCAGAAGTGGTGGCATCTGTACATAGTCCAACTCAGTTGGCTGCTTCATCCAGAAAGTTTGGAACTGCCTTTGGAGATTTGCTGGGTGTTAGCATGGAAATGGCGGGACAAACAAAGGTATTAAAATTCACCACAATTAATTCCTTAGTAAGCTTTTTTGTTTAATTTAGAAAAGAAAAGCGATTCTCGTTTAATGAAAAAATGACACGACATTGGAGAAAGAATCGTTACAGGTTGACACTTCTTTCGTTTTCATTATAGTATATTCCAAGTTTCCGTGTGGCCAAGTGGTTTGCGCTCTCGATTTCGATGCGAGCGCACCTGGGTCTTAGTAAGGTTCGCAATTTTGGTGTTGACCCAGTATTGTGAGGGTAATTGGGGAGCTCCTTAAATAAATAAGTAGCGTATTGAGGTCTACTGCAGAAGTCTTGCAACGAGAGGCGTTTGTGCTGACCCCTTAACTCCATTGAACGAAAATACCGTCTGACAGGCTCATCCCTTACGCCTGTTTCGCTTCGCAATTTAGTTTTAAACTCCCGGTTATTCATGTGTGAATTATCAATTTTGCTGATTATTTGTACGTGTTCGTGGTTTCATACTGTACAAATGCGGTAATTTAAATGTGCAAAAGGTTAACTGAACAAGCTAAGAAAAAGCGCTAAGTGGCTTGTATAAACAAGAAAATATGGTAGCAAAACGCCTGTACGAATGAATATAACCCATTAACACAATAAAAGGGCGTAGATAATATTGCCTTAATGTATCACAAAAATGTGGTTTAATTTGTTGACACGTTTCTCGATTACATGAGTGAAGAACAAGGTTTTCACTGCACTGACATTTTAGCCACAAGTAAAATGTGCAAGAGAAATGTCTTGAGAAAAAGTTCCAATTCCTCCCTAACGCAAATAACAAATACTCGAAAAAAGAATGCAGTCCACTAATGGAATATTCGTGTTTTTCGTTCGGTTACCCGTACAACTGATTCCCATCATTAGTCCCGCTAATCGGGAGTTCATTGTAATTCTAAATTAGCGTGTATATCTGCTTGCTTTCTTAAGGAACGGAGAAGTCTGCTCTACAAATCGTCAACTCTGACTTCTTTTTAAATTATTATTCTCCATGTGTGTCTCAAAATGATCATTGGCGATTCGTTTCTAAATGCTATATAATAGTTTAATATTTTCGATTATTCCTTTAGACTGCTGTATAAGTATACTAGTTTTCACTTCTTCGATGTTACATGATGTTTTGATGGTAAAGCGGACTTCGCTAACTTCAATATAATTTTGAAATATTCCAGGATATAAAATTATGCTACAGTAATTCTAGGTATATTTCAACTTTGCATGAGATAATTTTACTTGTATCAGTTTTTAAATTTTGTGTCAATCATAGAAAGCTTTTTCTGCAAGTAATTAAATATTGTTTTGTAATTTTTTGTTCTCTAATTTTGGAACATTCTTCCTTCATAACGACTTGAGAAATAATTAAATACACATCTAGATTAGAAGACACTGATTCGTGCTAGAGGATCAGACAGAGGAAAATAAAGCCAAACATGTTAAACTTACATTCCATAATCTGTTCCAGGACACTGAAGTTAGAGGGCAGATGGTGGTTTCCTTGAAAAATGTGTCGATGACATCATCTAAACTTTTGGTAACAGCGAAATCTGTTGCAGCAGATCCTTCAGCACCAAATTCCAAAAATCAACTACAAGCAGCTGCAAGGTATATATTTAATATTGTTTTCTCTCTATTTTCCAATTCATATAATATTATTGTGTAGAATACAAATTTCGTTATTGAAAATAACAATATAGCTTTTAATTAAATTCAGTTCGTCTTTCATTATCATTAATAGTTTTGATTGTATTACTAAAATGTGTACTAACACAGATCCTCAAAGAGAAATAAAAGTAAGTATTAATGGCTTTATAAAGATAAGGTAAAATGAAGTGTATGGGCGGTAACAAGCTTTATCTTCTATTATCAGTTATTGCAAAGGAACATTACAGTTATTTTGTTGTGTCTTTTCAGAGCTGTTACTGACAGCATTAATTATTTAATTGATGTCTGTACATCAGCTGCTCCAGGTCAAAAAGAATGTGATAATACTATTCGTAACATCCAGTCCATGCGTCCTTTGCTTGATAATCCTGCTGAACCTGTGAATGATGCAACATATTTCGAGTGCCTTGACACAGTTATGGAGAAGTCGAAAAATTTGGGTAAGTTTATTTATCATCGTCGTATATTGGCGTCATTAGTGAAATTTCTTATAGGCTTGCTGTACTATTCTTGAGTTTCTCATAATCATTGCAAAGACCCGCCGTTACATGACCAACACAACTAATGTTCAGCTGGTTCTCTCTCTTTCGTTTTTTTCTTTCTTTCTTCTTCATACTACTACTACTACTACTACTACTACCACCACCGAGCCGCCGTAGCTCAGTAGTAGAGCGTTGGCGTAGCATTTGGGAGGTCGTGGGTTCGATCCCAGTAGCCGCCTATCCTGACTGAGGTTTTTCAAGGGCTTTTCTTCAGTAACATCAGGCAAATGCCGGGATGGCACCTTCAACGTAGACTCTGGCCGACACCCGAATCCTTTCTCCTCCCCTCTCCTATCCTGGCCTGAGCCTTAGATGCCTAAAGGCCATAAATAAAATTCAACTACTGCTAATACTTCTACTTCTTTTTCTTCTTATTATTATTATTAAGAGCAAAATTTGAGATTAATATTTGGAGACGATGTATCAGTGTAACAATAGATATAAGCAGCTAGTAGCTGACGGGGAAAATGGTTTCAAGAATTTTATAGTATGAAAAGGTTTTAAAATTTGACAATATAAACTTCTTTGTGGGATAGAATTTTTCTGAAAGCTATTGAGCATGTAATAGCATGTTGTATGGTCTTCGAATATGTTTCAGTAAAAGTTTTGGATATTAGTGTTAATAATATTTGATAGCGTCAGATTTATTTTCCTTTTCTTCCTTCTTAAGGCGATGGTATGACTGGAATTGCCAATCATGCCAAGAAATCTGAACATGAAGAATTCGGTGAATCAGTGAAGAGCGTATCCGATGCCATTTGCGGTCTTGTAGAAGCTGCAGCTCAGGCAGCATATCTGGTTGGAGTATCCAATCCATCTAGTGTGTCAGGAAGACCGGGGTTGGTAGATCAAGCTCAATTTGCCCGAGCAGCCCAGGCAATTCAAATGGCCTGTCAAAACCTGACAAATCCTACAAGCAACCAACAACAGGTAAATATTAAAACCATCCATTGAATTTCGATTGAAGTTTATAATAATATTGTGCTTGCTACCCTGTTTTTCGAAAGTAGGTAGTGCATTTTATGAATTGAATATCTAATAATGAAAAGAAAAATGTTGTTGTATGTTTCTAAGACATAAAACTCATTAGAAGTGTGTAAATAAAATCTTGTTCATCTTAATTGGACAAAGAAACATGTTTCTTCCAAGCAAAATTTATAATAGTTCTTGTTTGCTGACCGGACTGGTCTAATAGTTTCAATTCAAGCTTATCAGTAACCTTGATATACTATTTTTAGAATCAATGTGTTTCTTGTATAATGTGGCAGTTTAATTGGCTGTTGAAATTAAAGTAGTTGAAGGTTGTTACAATTTGCTCAAACAAATAATATCTCAACAGCTACGCTTACAATTTTTTAATAGAGGTTAATGAAAAAAAAAAAAAAAACTTTGAATTAGCTTTTGAATTCACAGATTTGGTACAGTGTTTAGAATCCTCAAGCAAATATATTGTTTTAAAAAATGCGATGTATGCTGGAATTACTAGAAGTGATACAGCGTTATTTTTTTTTTTTTTTTTAAACTCATTAAAAGAGTGTGGTTTTTGTTCGCGATTTCGTCAGTTATTAACGTGATCTCTTTATCTGATTGTAGGTTTTGTCTGCTGCAACTGTAATAGCGAAACACACAAGTGCTCTTTGCAATGCTTGTAGGCTAGCCTCTTCCAAAACCACAAATCCAGTTGCCAAACGTCATTTTGTTCAATCAGCTAAGGATGTTGCCAACTCTACAGCAAATTTGGTGAAAGAAATAAAAGGTAAGTTGATGGAGTTAAAATGTATTTTAATTTTAGTGATATCACATGCACTCGTAATATTGTAATCGTCGTTATTCAGTTTCATTCTTCTGTACTTGTAATCGAGAAAATTAGAGGCTTACGGTAGAGATACTTTAGCTTAAACTTTCACAGGCCATATTCAGAAAAATTTTTGAAGTGACTAGCGCTGTACTAACGAGTGACTATCGATGTTGAAAGTTTGTTAATCACTCGTTAGTACAGCGTTTGTCCCTTGAAGAAAACGTTTCTGAATACAGCTGTCAGTGTTTCATCTGGTTCAGATAATTAAGTTTAGTTAATGGACTGGACAAAATTCTGTTCTTGGACGTGTATGCTATAAGTGACTCATTTTATTTTGTTGTGAACTGAGTGTTAGTGAAATCAAATTTATGAACTCTCTTTCCAGTAGTTTGAGTAGTTTTGATAAGAGGAGGAGGGCAGTGGAATGGTTAAATACAGCGAAGACATTTCTGTGCATCTAGTGTCTTCACTGTATTTACCCATTACATTCCTCCTTTTATTAACATCTTGAAAACTAAGACTCGCCGATCACGGTGGTCGAGCGGACCAGTACAGTAGTCCAGCAACCCCAAGATCGTGGGTTCGAATCCTGCCTCGAGGAAGGATGTTTGTTTGTATTGTGATATGTATGTGAATTTTAACTTACGTTAGATTTAAGAGAGAACAAGTTACACAAGTTGAACAAGTCGCCCGCTTAGGGCAAACCAAGCATAAAAAAAAAAGAAACTGGAATGACTGAAAGCTTGGTAAATACAGGCTCGATTGGATGTTTCACCTTAGTGCTCATATGAATAAGAACACAATGTCTCAAACCTCTCCTAATGAAAGTTTTTACAAAATATATTAGGTTGAAATATGTTCAAACTTATACACTGATACGGCTATCAGAGTTTCAACTTGTCAAGTTCATGTCTATTACGAGAGTAATGTCGATCATGCAATTTATCATGGTTCTGGGATCAATCAGATTTTAAATAATTTCTGTTAATTTATTTTACTGTAATTGCATTGCTATGAACTGAATAGAGAAAACTGTGGGCTAAGCAAGCACTCTGGTCGTCTGAGGGATGACTTCCCTTGTTGAGCAGACACTTCCAGGGCAAGGCGGCGGCCAGAGCCTTAGTTTAGGTACTATCACACTATTTGCCTGAAAAAAAAATAGGAAAAACATATCAAGATGACTAACAGCAGGAGTTAAACATGAGTGTCTACGGAATACATTCCAAAATCGGCCACAACTCACCTTTGTACTTAATCGTATTTTCCTGAAAGGAGCAAGCTTTGAAAATTTTAATAGATCGAACGCCTCGGTGTATATGACATGTAAGTTTGTAGATATATTCTGTTTTGTCTGCTGTTCATTATGGAGGCGTTCTTTTTTCCTTCTATCTCATCATCTTTCGGACAGACCTTTAGTTCAGTATATGTAACAAACTAGCATTAGTTTTCAATACAGAAATTTTATTAAAGGATGTTAATTGCGTGTACTTTTCTTTTCAGCGTTGGATCAGGACTATAATGATAGAAACAGAGAAAGTTGTGCTAATGCTACAAAACCGCTTATTGAAGCTGTTGATAACTTGTGTACGTTTGCAAATTCTCCTGAGTTTGCCACTGTTCCAGCAAAAATCTCCAGCGATGGCCGAGGATCCCAAGAGCCTATCACTTCTGCTGGCAAAGCAATTATTGATGGATCTTGTGCCATGATCCATGCTGCTAAATCTTTAGCTGTAAATCCTAAAGATCCTCCTACCTGGCAGTTGTTAGCTAATCACAGTAAGAATGTTTCAGACTCCATCAAGAAATTAGTGTCTTCTATCAGGTACGTTTTGTGTGTGAAGGTATTACCCATTGTCAGACTTCTTTGTTTTCATTTGTTAACTTTTGATTTTTTTTTAAAAGTCGTAATTTCTTCGTTACTTGTGGTTCTATTTATCCTCTTGACACTATTTCACTGGAACTTGACGAAATAGCTTTATCTTGTTATTTTTTGTAATTTTGCATGAACAGTTAATAATGTTCACGATCTTGAAATGTTACAATTGATATCTTATTTTTTCAAACCAGGGTTATCAGGTACGTGGAAAACCTGGGAAACTCGGAAAAGTCAGGGAATTTAGTTGTTAATAGTACAAAAAAAAATCAATAACGTTATTATTTTTATTTCTCTTCTTTTGACCATGGAAAGCGTTGTGAGTATACTTTTCTTTTACGACTAGACTTCCTAGCATGAAGGACTCGAAGAACTTAAGGCGATCAACTGAACTTGGTTTTACCAGTCTTAATTTTTGTGAACTTAGTGACAAGATTAATGCTAACCCTCTATTCTGTGAGTACTCTCAATCTCTGGTTGATCGTTATGAGTGAAGGAGGGGGAAGTTAGAGGTTCAATTTTCCTCTATTTTTTCTACTTCAAAATGTCTCTTTTGTAATGCGCATTTTTAACTAGTAGTCTGTTTATTTTATGTGCAATGTAATTAATATTTTATATATGTACATATTCAGTATATAAAAAATAGATACGTTGCAGTATGTTTCAAGACTTGGTTTAGAATTTTTTTTTTTTTTTTTCTTTCAGTTTCGTTCATGTGTTTTCAAATAAATAAGTAAATAATGTCATAAAAATATACAGAGGTGGATGTTGTGGTGGGCCTTTCTGTGTATTTTTTTCTTTTTTTATACAATAAAGATGCACCTAAAATATATAGTAGAAACTCAGAAATTCAACCTGGAAAATGTGCTCTACAGACCTGGAAAACTTGGAAAAGTCAGGGAAAATGAAAATAGAAAATTTCTGGTAACCCTGTCAAACGTAAAATATTATAGTCGTTTTGTAAGCTAAGAATGAGCTATACCCTATCTCTTTATTTTCTGCAGAAACTGAAAGCCGATAACACTGAAGATCGAAACCCAATATTTCGGCTTCTCTTTCAAACTATTTCAAGTTTTTCTTTCAAGAAAACAATTAGAAAAAAATGTACAGTTCCAACAAGCGCTGATTTTCGTTTTAAAGAAATGAACTGAACTTACGTTCATACAAAACTCGAAATTTAAGGGGAAACTTATATTGGGTTTTTATGACAAAATTCGAAGTCCAGGCCTTGAGATGAAAAGTCAATCGTTTTCGTACTTTTCGACAGTTACGGTACACAAGGTCTTTGTGTGAAGGATAATAATCCTATGAAAAATTTATTTATTTATTTTTATTAAGTTTGTACTACATTCAGGGAGTTGAAAACAGGCATTCAGCAATTTTTTTAGATGTTTTTGTTTTTCTGTAGCTGCCATTTTGTATTGGCTGGCGTGTCAGCATATTTTGCACTTTTCAGAGGTTTGCGTTAAACTCTAGAACTTACTTTTCTTTCGTACTGTATGATTTGCATAAAATTTCTCAATAAAAATTCGCATACAGTAGCGTGCTTTGACTTACAAATGGTAAGTAGCTGGTTTAGCGAAGGCTTGAGAAATGCACGATATACATAAAAGATTGACCGTGGCTGTGATAGTTGAATGGTTAAAATACTCTGACTGCAACTGGGAGGCCCGGGTTCAAGTTTGCTCGCGGCAGCGACCTTTATTATTATTATTATTCAGCTTGTTTAGGTCTTGAAAACAGACTCGGACCAATTTGTTGTGCAATCTTACCTGAGTTACGTTCAATAAACCCTTACAATTTGTTAAAAGTATGAGTCTTTCGCAATTCTAAACGCTTGCATCATCAGTTATAAAGAGAATGAATGTTTTGGGGAAAAGGATTAACATTATTTAAATATTAATAATAATGGTGAAGACAAATCAAAACCCTATGTTAGTGTTCTTTAACTTGCTTCGATATGATCTTGAAGAGCTGTTTACAGTGCTGCTAACTTAGTCTCTATTTGTTCTGTAATGTCGCAGTTTGTTAGAGATGATTGCGAAGAAGTGAAGGACTTCCGTGGGTTGTTAAAATGCCCCAGTAACTGATACGTTAGTTGGGACGATTTTATGTCGAGTTACTGGTGGTCCAACGTCATCCCTTGTACGTGGGGCGGACGTAGGCCTGATCTGCCAGTGTATTGTTTACGTCTTCTGCTATAATTTCAATACAGTTTGTTCATACACATTAGCACTGGTTTTCATCCTCTTTTCACAGAAATTAGGCGGTCTTAACTCCAGCATGACTTACCCTCCACCAATCCATCATTAAGAGGCCCCTCTGCACTTTTAGGGCTCTCTCACGAGCTTTGCGGAACTTGATGCGTATCATTTTTATGGTTAGAAATATCTTCAATGGTGACAATTTTTCGTCGGTAAAGAGAAACCGCTGATAAGTCTTGTTGGCGTACCGCTTGAGAAGATTTGATTTCAGGATCCTGTGCTGCTTGAGATGTTCGTACTTTTTTGATAAGCTTACAATTCAATGTCTTTACCAAGCACCCGGGACTTATATCTTTCTGACATGTTGCATTTCTGGGCCATTAAACTGTTTCCGAACAGGAGTTTGACGAATTCCTGCCGCCATTGACTTCACAACCGCTAGCTGCTGTCCCCACAGTTATTGAGGACCATAGCGACCTGCACTTGGGTGTTCCTTCAAAGTATTACAAATCGTTCGATGCTCCGGTAAACAAACATTCTGCTAATTTTCAGCTTCTTAAAGGTTTGGAAAATCTCATTAGCTCTCACAGCCACACAATTTCTGTTGTTGCTATTCCATGTTAACAACTTGAGATACGTATTCACTTTCATAGCTGAAGTCAAAATGAATGTCACACAAGAGTGGTTTATAACACTGACATCAAGTGGTACAACTATGGATAAAAGTTTTGATGTATGGGTTTTAGAGAATAATACTCAAATTCGCAACGACGTCTCTCCCGCATGCGACATCTATTAACGGAAATTAAAATTGGGATTAATAACTTCCGTTGGGTGACAAAAATATTCTTCTGCGGGATAAAACAAGGGAACTACGCTGCTTGGTGTGATTTCAGGACTTATAGTTTATTCGCCGACGAAAATATTATATTTTTATATCATCCTTGTTTGTCTGCATATAAGAAGAATATTTTCTACATAAGAACGTCATACAATTGTATCTAACTCTGCAAATCAACAAATGTATACGATGTTGCAATGTATTTATTTATTTCTGAAATAAGATAAGTCAGCTAAAGACATGCATCAAAACTTTCGTCCGTAGGTGTACAATATGCATCTGAAGATTGCAATAGTATTTATAACTAGGCATTATCACAGGAATGTAATATTTTGTCTTCCTTCCTGATTTAGGGATAAAGCTCCAGGTCAAAAGGCCTGTGACGATGCAATAGAAAGGTTGAATGCTAAAATAAGAGAATTGGACCAAGCGTCATTAGCTGCTGTATCTCAGAATTTGACGCCAAGAAGGGAGAACTCACTTCAAGGTTTCAGTGAACAAATGGAGAGTTCTTGCACCGAAATGGGAGAAAAACTAGACCCTCTGAGTGCGGCTGCGAAGTACGAAGCTGAGAAGATAGGACATGCTGTAAGTTAATATTTTATTGTAGTTAACTCATCCGTAAATTTCCTATATGTATTTGTCCTGATTTAAATTAATTCCAACTTATTTGTGGCCTTTTGGCATCTTTGACTCAGGCCGAATTATTTAAATTAAAATATGGAGACCTGTTTCTAGATTAATTATTGATTGATGGTAACTTTAAAAGGAAATGTAGAGATTTAAGTGTAGCAGTACATAAATTGATAAACGCTATATGGAGAAAGGAGCTTCCAAAGGAATGGAAAACCTCATTAATAGTTCCGGTATATAAAAAAGGCGATAAATCGGACTGTATTAATTACCGCGGAATCTCGTTACTCCCAATCTGTTACAAAGTATCGACTAATATACTGCTAACTCGCCTAAGTGTATACGTAGATGAAATAATTTGAGATCATCAATGTGGATATAGAAGAAATAGATCCGCGTTGGACCAGATTTTCGCCTTGAGACAAATTTTTTAGAAGAAATGGGAATACAATTGGATTGTTCATGTTACTTATTGACTTTAAGAAGGCTTATGATTCTATTAAAAGGGAAAAGCTATACAGTATCCTGGTATAATTTGAAATTCTGAAGAAACTTGTTCTCAGCGACCCCATAAGCAGAGGACGGGGAAGTAATGAAATGTCGGATAGTTTCAAGATTCGCAACGGATTGAAACAGGGTGATGCCTTGTCACCACTACTGTTTAACTTTGCTTTAGAATATGCGATTTTAAAAGTAAAAGAGGACAAAAAGGGACTAACATTGAATGGCTTGAATCAACTGTTCGTGTACGCGGATGATGTAGATTTAATAGGGAAAAATTTAGAGGCACTACAAAGTAACACCGATGTCTTAGTAGAAGCATGCGATCAGATAGGACTACAGGTAAACATAGAGAAAACAAAATACATGATAACAAGCCGAAACACAGGGAATAACGGAAATAGGTACATAACAATTAGGAATGAGAACATAGAGAAAGAACAAATGTAAATACTTGGGAGCATACGTAACAATCAAAGACGAGGTAACGTAAGAAATTAAAAGTCGTTTAGTATCGGGCAACGCGTGTTTCTATTCAGTCCATAAACTCTTAACCTCGCGATTAATATCAAGGAAGTTGAAATTGAAAATATACAGAACGTTATTCTGCCGGTAATACTTTACGGTTGCGAAAGTTGGAGTACGACCTTAGCAGATGAACATAAATTACGTGTGTTTGAAAATAAGGTTTTGAGAAAGATATACGGGACGAGATGACGAGAGAATGGAGGAGACTGCAGAATGAAGAACTTCACGGATTCTACGACCCACTTGATGTAAAAATAGTGAAATCACGACGACTAAGATGTTCAGACCATGTAGCTCGGATGGGGGAGAAACGAAGATTATATTCCATCTTGGTTGGAAAGTCGGAGGGAAAGAGATTGTTGGGAAGAGCGAGACGACGTTGGGAGGACAATATTAGAAGAGATCTTCGAGAAGTATGTGTTTGTGATGAAAACTTGCTTGATCTTGCCCAGGATAGATCTCGATGGCGAGCGTTTGCTACTACGGCGATGAACTTGCAATTTGCGTAAGCCATATGTAAGTAAGTACATAAAAAGAAATCTGTAGAAAATACTTTTATTAGAGTATCGAACTATTTTCCCAGTGGATAGAAGTGGCGACACACACACACACTTATGAACAGAAAGGGGACTAAAAGAAAGAGGGGAGAAAAATGAAAGAGATAGTTTATAATAAAGGAAAGGACTGTTCAGTGTATTTAAGACTCATCTTTCGGAGGTTTTTGAATACTTAGCTTGGCCCGTAGTGTCTAGAAGTAGTTCTTTAATGATCTTGTACTTGGTACTGTCATTTCGTAGGATTTAGAAAGATATTCAAGATTTAGAAAGATTGAACATTTATGTAACCAACATATTGATGCTAGTGTTACAGAATTTCTACTTATTATAAACAACCTTTCATAGTAATATTTATTTTACATCCATTACACTCTTTGGACATAATAGTTGTTTGCTTTGAATGTGAATTGAATTTATGGCCTGCAAGCAGCTTTGGCTGAGAGAGAAGTTATGGAAAGAAAATTACTAAAGCATAATTTGAAGGTACTCTTCCGGTGTTAGCATGGGACCTCAAATGGCGGGTCGTTGTATTAGAATCCAGGACCTTTCGAATGCGCTCTGCCAACTGAGCTACAGTCGCTTGGTAGTCGTTTGTAATTTTAATTTTCGTAGTATTAAAATGTGAATACAAAGCTTGTTACTAATATCACTCCCTCCTTTTTTGCGTCCATATTTTTAACGTTTTCAGCAATTCTTTTATTAGTTTTCAGACTCCAAATTGTGTTTTACTGTGTATGTTAATACGTTGTAAACCAAAATTCAACATGTTCTGCTCATCATTTCAACGTCTGCCAGTTTGTTTTCAGTGTCAATCATAATTAATTGAGTGGGTAAATAAGTAAGGTAAAACCTGTATCGTCCTTGAATGAATTATCTTTCCAGGGCAAATAGAGTAGTGTCTTGCTTGAAAAGTCAGGCATTAGAGTGCAGCACCTTGCATATAAAACTTTTAAGAATAGTTTTTCAAAGATGGCAGAAGTCATAAAAACATGGTGAAATATTGAGGTAAGAGTGTGATTCGGTTTCTGACAGCGAAGGACACAGAATCAGTGGAAATCCTTCTGTTACAGGTGGAAGTTTATAGAGGTGATGTAATGTCAAGGATACAGTTGTGGAGTTGGTACAGTTTATTTTCTAACGGCAGAACAGATGTGTTCGACACGTACGTGGGCAGCCACTCGCTCGATTGTCTCCAACACCCTTTCTGCCGTTACAAAATTCATTACATCAAGCTTGTATCAGTTCTTTCAAAAATGATATGAGCTCTATAGACGTCTGGCAATTGACGAAGAATTTCCACCGAGACTGTGCCCTTCGCATACAGAAACCTGATTACATATTGTGTTTGATTATGTTTGTAGGAGTCCCGCCGTCTTGTTGATGCTTCTGTCAAATACTTTATAGATGCTGACGATTCTGTGACGACTTTACAAACAAGACTCTATCCTCTTTTCCTTGGAGTTATATACCTTATCAATTGAACTATATTAGGAGAATAAAGTTGGACTATAGTGTGCGTACGTTCTATTTACAAAATGCATTTTAGAGTGTGTAAATAAAGTACCTTAAATACTTTACAGCAGAAATACGTTAGAAACCAGAAACATATAATACAGTGATTATTTGAAGTATTAGATGTTACTTAATATGACGCGACACTTTACTATGCGAATTGTTTTTACCTAATCCTGCTTTTCTTTCCGTAGGTTAATCAACTGGTACATTATTTCGAACCTCTGGTAGCAGGCGCTATCGGAGCTGCATCAAACATGATGCATTCAAAGCAGCAGATGGTTCTCCTGGATCAGACTAAAACAGTAGCTGAATGTGCTCTCCAACTTGTTTATGCTACCAAAGAAGGAGGAGGAAATCCGAAGGTGATTATTATGAAAAAAAGAAGAAGAAAAGAAACGTAGAAAATTCAGATAACTTGCAGGAATGAGGATTTTTTTTTTTTAAATATAAAAATTCCCACTAGGTTCTTAGCGAAGTGTTTCATTTTTGTCAATATATATGTAATAGTTTTAAGTGGTATTTCTTGATCCACTTCTAATGCATAACTCCTTTTATATTGGTTTTAGTTTATTGTCGAAAGCATTAAAAAAATTATAAGCAATTCAATTGTGGGCTTTAGTTTTCAATCCACATAACTCACTCAAGAGATTACGGTAATATTTAGAAAATAAACTGTTAATGAACGTGGGTCATTCTATGGTAACTCACGCAAAATAATACATCGATTACTTAATAAAACAATGTCAAACGAAATCTTTGATTAGAAATTCAATTCTAAGCAATGCCAATTTAATTTAGCTTAAGAATAGATCATAAGTAACTATCGCTTGAAATCGGTTCATTCTCACATAATATAAAAATATGAGGTTAATAGTCTCATTATCATGGAATGGGTAGTCATTCTTAATTTTTAATATGCGTATAATTTTCGCAGGGTCTTACAGAGTATCTAAGGAAAAGGTAGGAAAGATTGCACCCAATGCCGGAAAAATCGCTAAAAATCTATTTTGCTCAGCTTTACGTTTACTTTCTATGAGCCATTTTAATAACCGTGATCTTCGCTTATTGTTGATGATACAAATGCAATGCAGATAAAATCCGCAAACATCCATGCCCCAGGTGGGATTGGAACTTGTCCCTTCGAAAACGACGGCCCAAATGACTATCGAGCTTTTTTTTTTTTTTATTTTAACGTAGTGTTTTCGGTAATTAGACCACATGTATTCTTGAGTATATTATGCGCATTTATGTTTGTTATAATTAGTTATACGGTTTTTGATATTTTTTTTAAAAAAATCTTATTCGAGAAATCTCTCTGAGAAGTGTGGATTAGATTGCGACATGATTAACACCGTAGACGGTTCCATGGCTTGAGTGTAAATTTTCAGAATGCCTGTAAACTTCATACAACTTTATTTTCAACAAAAACTATCTCATCATTATTGTAATGTAAAATATTTGTTCTGAAAATGTATGTAAGCGTTTGTGAATAATCTACCATACACGCGAAAAAACTATGCTGTTATCTCAGCAACGACCTGTCGACGCTTAAATTAAACTGAAGACATCGTGATAGACGTTTTCAGTTTTCCTTGAGTCTCACCGCGCCGTCGCCCTTTTCGTTCAACCGCTTTATCTCTCCTATGACACAATCTCTCCTAGCTTAATCTTAGACCAAATTCGATTCAGATCGGTCAAAGCATGTAGAAGTGTGTAGAGAATATATATGTTTACGTAAGGAAAACATATATGTTGAGCTTATTTCATATAGATTTTGTGCACTGTAACATGTCATATACTGAAATTGTATATTTGTATAAAATATACTCTTGTCGAACACGTCTCATAGAAAAATAATCACATTACAGATAAGGCCACTTCCGTTGTGTGTTCAAAGTGCACATCAGAACAGAAATATACATATTTCGGAAATTGCCTCAGGAGCAATAATTATTATTATTATTATAAACTGTCCTGAAAACAGAAATCGCTACCAAACACGTCTCCTTTACCATTGAATAACCCACCTGGTAATAGGGTGGCCATAATATTAATATTCATGTGTGGAAATCAGCTATATCATGGAAGTGAGGAAGTGGGAGAAACGTGTTTGTGTTCTATAAAAAGCATGTCCTATTCAACTCAGTTGTATGATTAGATTAAAAATACTTACAGTTTATAGCTTTCCTGTCTTTTTGATTCATAACATGCACTGGAGTACTATGGTCGTCATAACTAATAATGCAGCGTTCGTAAAGGAATAAATAAATTTATCTACTTAATCCATGCAAATCATTAAAGACTTGTGTTATGTGGCGACGATCATGGCACTGGCAAAGTTGTTTAGTTTCGAACTCCAGATAAATGCCGGAATAGTACCTAGGAAATTCCTGACTACTACTTTTTCCACCCCTTTTTCTGAAAGTTCTAAGCAACTTCTTGCTCTCAGTATTTTAAGCGCGATACCACTTTTCGTCGCGATTCTTACTTTCAAACGGTCCATGAAGAGAGTACCACCTTAATAAATGTATTTGAATGAATCACAATTTTTAAGTTCACATTTGAAATACGTAAGTTTCTTTAACAATAACGAAGGTTTATTTAATGGAAATAAAGTGGGTATGTAAACATATTTAGTTTAGTAAATACCATTCTTAATTCTCTTGTTCTTAGCTACTCCGTCGGAACCCCCTTTAGTCATTGCATACCTCCTTTTTTATCTTCGGCCATTAATATTCTAAACCATTAATATTCTAAACACATCAGACAGTAACCGTTGCTAACCACTAATCGATGTTTCCCTCGTCTGGACTGCGAGCTTCTTGAGTGCCATAAGGAATATAGAAGAAAGATTTAAAACTGTGTAGGACTATGGAAATTGTATACAAAACAGGAATATGTTATAGTTGCAAATGTTAATACATATCGTTTAACGTTGGTTTCTTTTTCAGAATTATTGCAAATTTTATTTTTATTTTATTTTTTTAAGGCTGTGAACATCCATCCGGATATCGATGAATCAGTAGAAGCCACAAAAGACGCCTTACAAGAACTGTCTTCCAATCTGGAACAACTTGCCACTCAGGCGGGTATCGTTACTGGCATTTTAGATTCGATAACCAGGTCTATGTCCAGAGTTGATAGTTACAGAATTTCTACAATTTCTGGTTCCGATAGCTTTGTAGATTACCAGACTAGAATGGTAAATGCTGCCAAGGAGATAGCAAGACTTTCTCAGGAAATGGTAAGTAGAGTAAGGAGCTACGTCATAGAATAAAATATATGAAACATAGATGGTTAGCAGTTGAGGCGGTAGCCGGAAAATGAACCCATAGGTCTATGGGCCCTTTTTCGGGAGATTCGATGCACCACGTTAAAATCTACTTGCTTACAAAGTTTTGTTTCAGTATTTAGTAAACAGAGGACAGGGCAGCAAGTTGAATGACATCTAATTGGCAATAACATAAAAATCAAGCTTTCAGTAATTTTTTTCTCGAAACGTAACTTATGTTTATAGCCCTTTTTTCGGCTACCCCCTCAGTTGTTCATTTCATTTCATTTCTTATAAATGGCTAAGCCACTTTAGACGGAATAATTTTACGTCTTGCACTAATTTAGTATTGATCCCAAACTAAGCTTGTTTTCATATTTATACGTCCTAAAACTAAGGTTTGTAGAAAATATTGCTTCTAATCTACACTTTCTTTTTTCTTTTTCTCAGGTTAATAAATCGAGCACAGATGTAGCCAAACTAGGCCCATTGGCTGCTGATCTATCCAAGCAGTATGGCCAGTTGGCTTCTGATTCATCAGGAGCAGCAGCTGCTACCTCCAATACAGAAGTTGCGGGTCGTATTCGAACAGGTGTTCAAGAACTTGGAAGTGCCTGTTTGGATCTTGTACGGGCTGGAGGTACTTGTCAAATAAGCCCCAATGATACATACGCACAAAGAGACGTGGCTGACAGCGCACGACAAGTATCCGAGAAGGTAAGTAGTGTGTATAAGAATGATATCAGAAAATGTACTAATTAGAGCAGTCGGACAAGAGTAATTTTAGGAAGCTGTATTTATTCAGAACGATGTATACTTGATTCATAGAAAATGGCCAATGGAAAATTCAGTGTAAGTCCGAAAGGTTCCATATGGCAACAACGAACCAATGTATATTTTTATTTTTATTTTCAATCCGCGTAGAATGCAAGTTTGATTTACATTCATAATGCAATTTTTCTAACTTATTTTCATCAATTATATTTTATTGATCTGAGTGTATATTTATATGAGAATCATTTGAGGGCGCCAAAGTTCTTTTTTTTTTCCTCACGAAAATAACATATTTTCGAAACTCAGATTAAAGGGACTGGGATCTATACCTCGTGATCTATTGGATCCACTGTGGAAATGCACTTGGGTTAGAGTTCTGTTTCCGGCCATCTTGAGGGGATTTTTCAGAGTTCTACTCAGTTTCATCGTATACGGATGGTCCTAGACTAATGTACTGGCCGCTGACTTCAGCGTCTGTTTTCCAGGACGAGTGATGTCATCCCATAACACCTACAATGAAGTCATTATTATACCGTATATAGGGCGTGTTTACATTCGACTGGCAAATTTTGTTACGAAAACCCAAATTTGAATGTTGAAATAGAAACTTAAAAAAGAATGTAACTTTACGTAATTTTACACAACGACAACGTTTTGCCCAATTTCTTTAGGGTTCATTAGGTCACGAAAAGAAAACTGAAATACAGACTACAGAATATTACATGGTAGTACACATTGTAAACATCTGTTTGCAAAAGACTACGTGAAAATTTGAACAATTTAAATGATCATGCTACAGGAATTTACATTTCTCATGGAGAAGCGTCATTAAGTTGTTAGAATCATTTCTACCAAACACAACATTTTTTTTTTTTTTTTAATGTTCACTTCTGATTGAAAAATGCCGTGCGCTACATTGAAATTATTTATACATTCACATAGTATCCTCTGATAAAATTTCTCTAGCATTTGTACGACCTAAGCCTGAGGTACCTAACGGGCATAAATAAAATTTTAAAAAATCTAACAACTCTAATGAAACCAGTATGTTTACATTGTGCACAATCGTGTAATACGTCTGTGATTTAATTTTCTTTTCGTAACTTGAAGAAGCTGAAAGCAGTTAGGCGAAACACCTCGTTCAATAAAATTACATAATTAGTTGTTCATTTGGAGTTTTTGTAGTGCCGAAAATATGTGACCCTAAATTTTATATTTGTGTAAATTGATCGTTGAAAATATAAAGTTAAGTCAAAATGGTACGTGAACTAGCTGTCTAGAATGTTCGAGTTCATTCTGTTTTAGTAACTTAACTTTAATTATACTTATGTAGAACTTACTTGTATTTTTTAAATTCTTTTATGTTGACATTTTATGATATTAGAATGTAGTACAAAGTTCTGGCGCTTGCAACCTGTGAAGTACGCAGTTTCAAACTAGCCATTTTGTTTTATGTGCAAAGAATATGTAAAGTTTTGACGCGTTATATATTATCTTATCAGCACTGCAGTTGTTGTAGTATTTTAATTCTCCAACAATTTCTCCTAAATTTGGTATTCTTTAGCATGAATAGCTCATTTTTGAACCCTTGTTTACTAAGACTATTTTCAGTCGAGTATCTACGTATAGGTTGCTTCGTTCTTCACATGTATGTATTACTATTATTAGGTAGATTTCATTTATTTTTATTTTATTTATTTATTTAACGATCTCCAGATCTAGCTCAATTGCGGCCATTTTACACTGGATAGTTAACAACAAGGGAAAGGATTTTGAAAGGAATGGGCCCTGGCCTTATTAAAGGTACCATTCCAGCATTGCATGGTGAGATTTAGGGAATCTAAGGAAGACCTCTGTGAGGGTGGCCGGCACCGGGAATCGAACGCGGGTCCTTTGATTATAAGGCGAGCACTCTACAGACTGTTCTGTTTCGTCGGTAAAGTAGATTTAAAAAAAAAAAAAACAGGACTTTTTTCAAGCTTTTATTTAAAGATAAGAGAACTCGTGTAAGTGAGAATATATTTTTTTTATATTTTCAGGTTTCTCAAGTACTAGCAGCACTTCAAGCCGGCTCAAGAGGTACACAAGCTTGCATAAACGCTGCCAGTACAGTGTCTGGAATAATCGGCGACTTAGATACCACGATTATGTTTGCTACAGCGGGTACTCTTCACGCAGAAAATGAAGATGAAACATTTGCTGATCACCGTGAAAATATATTGAAGACTGCAAAGGCATTGGTTGAAGATACCAAAACACTTGTCGCTGGTTAGTTATCACTTATCAGTATATTTTTTTCGGTCATTGGCATTTTTTTTTTTTTCAAACATTATACAAACACTGTACGCCTCTGTTTTGAGTTTAACTTTTTTCTCTTCTTTGTCCTTGCAGTGGAATATGATTTTGTAAGGATGACTGTAGTAACCATTCGAAACTACTGATCTTTAATTTGTAATTGTAGTGAATGGTTATCGTTACTGTTTTCTTCACCAGTCGTATATTAGGTTACATTAGCAACCCCTAAAATCAGAATTCTAAAATAATTTTTATTATAATATTTTAATATTCAAAACTCAGCTTAAAAGCAAGGTGTGCAGATGTGCCCAAAACGGTTATTTTTAATCCAGTTTGTGGCTAGGCCTTTCGAAACGAAATGAAACAGTTCGAGCGGAGATGTAATGGAATCTGTCTAAGGTTTGCATCACATGTTCAGCATAGATATTTTATTTACCAGTATCTCTGTTTCCATGCCGTCATAAACTTGTGCTTCACACGATTTAAAAGGAAGGGAAAGCAATAACCAGAAGGGTCAAGACCAAACCACGGTGACTCAATGGTAGAGCGCTCACATCTGTTGCGTTGAGTCCTCGGTTCAGTCCTAGCTTTGTGCTCTGTGGGTTTTGTTGTGCATAAACACCGTGTGCGTGGTTTTCTCGGGGTCCTTCGTTTCTGTTTCCCCCACTTCCTTCATTCCACAATTCTCTCATCATCATCATCTATTCGACCTGAGCCAAAGTTGTTTAAAGGTCTTAAACAAAATTCAAAAGATTCACTAGTGAATACACAGTGTCTCAGAATTGAAGTAGCAACTCCGAAGAAACTTTTTTGCCGAAATCTTTGTGGCGGTATGGATAAATGTTAGGTTAACCTGAAGTGGTAGGGAAGCAGGCTGTCGTCCAATTTCAGGACCCAAGGCTGTCAAGAAATAAGCTCAAGAATA
>JAGDQP010005664.1:54702-76681 GCA_022664845.1 Lepisma saccharinum
TGATTCCGTTTAAAATGTTGCATCTTGTAAGACTAAACATTTTACGTTGCATGTGCAACTATCGATTTCTGCTTGAACTGAGGCAGCTGATGAACTACATTTTTAGAGTTCCGCTCTCACCAAAAGGCAAAGTGATACAAGACAAATAGAAAGGTTACACACAGCGCGCTTAAGATCGATAAGTGGAAGTTGTACTGTGAAATACTTAATTAAAATGTGGGGCGAAGTGAGACATATTATCTTTAATGTTTGTCACGGCAATGACATACATACTTCTTCATGATAGTGAAAAATAAATAAAAATCTGCGTTATTTTGTAACCCATTAGTGTAACCCAAGTCTACTGTACGAGTTCAGAGTTAAGTATCCTCATTTGTGGTTAAATTACTGATGATAGAGGCTTCTTTTTTGTTCAAAATAATAATTTAGGAATGTATACATTGTACTTATTAATCAGTATGAACGTATACATTGTCCTTTTTGTGTGTGACTAGGTGGTTACATACAAAATTGATAATTTCACACTTATGTCCTTGTTTTTTTAGGTGCGGCATCGTCCCAAGAACAATTAGCTGTAGCTGCTCAGAATGCCGTCTCTACCATTGTCCAATTGGCAGAGGTTGTTAAGTTTGGAGCGGCTTCTCTTGGCTCAAACAATCCTGAAGCTCAGGTATCCATAAGTTTATTATATTTTAATCATATTACCAATTGGTTGTAAATTAAATATTTATATAGTACGAGAGTTAAAGATTGTAAGTTATTTTTTCGCATCTCTCTAAAATAAGATGTTTCTGCTGGAAAGAAAACATTGGAAGAAAGCGTCATACGGGAGAGACTAAACGTAAGACGTAAAATTAATAATAAAATACTACGACTTATGGGGAAAACGTAACACCTGAGAACCCTATATAATATGTACTTATCAGGCATGTGCTTGAGGATATCTTGCTTCTGCATCTAGTTAAAGAAAAGAGCAACGTTTATGTATACTTCTTATTGAACCGTTTATTGATAAGTTAAGGCGGAAAAGTATAGGGAAGTCTACATCTTCTTGACTTAGTAACGAGGAAATGTCATGCTCATGCGAAAAGGCAAAGGGGAAGAAGACAGATTGCAAAGAAGGTGCCGATCAGATGAAAGACTGCCTCTACCTGCTATGGGAGATAGCCTCTCCTACATTATAGGACTGCCTCTCCTACATTATAGGACTGCCTCTCCTACAAACAGGACAGCCACTGATGTAAGTTCGTCATCCACCTTGTTGCCACCATTGAAAATTCATATTCATCAAGTGTTTTGATAATTTGAACTCGTATGAAATTCAGTGTAGTTATAAGGTAATTGTTCGTTATTGAGGTAAGGTTATTAACACATTCTCAAAGATTTGTTTTTAAATATTATTACAGGTGATTGTATGCGCTACATATGAGTAATGTGACATATATCAAGCCGGTGTTAGAATTCTTTATATATTTTTTTGTGCAGCTCTGTTGTGGTTGGTTTCAAAGCGCTAACGATTCTTTGTTTGATCTCTAATGTCATGAGGTAGGGATAAGATTCACATATCTCAAGCCTTTGAACTCCTTAAAACTAAGAAATCCTATGGAATAAGGTTGGATGATCGTGAAGTGTGCGAACAAACTCCTCACGAGTTTGTTCCCCACTTGCATCACACTAGCAGGGATCTCTGTGCTCTTCTATTTGCAGATATATCGTCTCTTTTGAATTTGCTTATGCTATTGCACCATCCCATGTCAGATGGCTTTTTATGTTATTTCGTACGAATTTTCCTTTCTAGATGATAGTAGCTAATCTGGAGAATCGACACTGTAACATAAAACTGTTTTTCTGTAGACGGTAGCATTGTAAGATACAGACATTAAGGATTTTAGGCTTTCTACTATTAATAGTATTAATCAATTGCGGAACCAATATACAAAATCTTTACCAGTTGTTTTGCCTAGTCTAAAGGAATTTTTAAATACAATTAAATCGGTTATTGTAAAACAACATATAGTTACCTTTTCTTAAAATTGAATACTCTTCTACATACTCTTCTTCTATTTCATTGTGAAAAGTGAACATGCGTCGACACAGATTCACAATCAGTGTCGTTGTGTCTGTTTCTCTACTTAAATGTGCGCCTATTTGTGTAGAACAAAAATCCATTGCTATGTCAGTTTTGGCAAAAATGTCATCTAACCTACAATAGCTGTTAGGTGGCATTTTTTTTCTTTTACAATAATTTTTTGAATTGGAATTACCCTCATGATTTTGTTCTATTTAGATAATAAATGTATAATCACGATGTATAAACTGAAATGTGTATAGTTCTACTAGTTTTGCAGATAAACTAATGTCGATCTTTGTTTTATACAAAACTTGGCTAATTATTGTACACTCGTAATTAATTATTTCCCTCTATATTTCTAGGTCATGCTTATTAATGCAGTGAAAGATGTTGCCTCTGCTTTGGGTGACCTAATTCAAGCGACTAAAGCTGCTTCAGGTAAAAGCATCAATGACCCTGCAATGAATCACCTGAAAGAATCAGCAAAGGTAAGAAGAAAGTGTATTAATAGAATTCCAACGTAATAATTATGGCATGGACATAGCTTCGCTCGATTATTGCTTACGGCATGTATTGTGGTAACAGCTTTGTATCGTTTATTCTGTCAGATGCTTGCTATTTTGTGATGTCTGACCAGATTATTTGTCTTGAGGTGTAATTTTATTCAGGATTGAAAAGTATCCCGTGCACTTGCCGAGGGCATTAATAGAATAACCATTCATCTTTAGAACTTAGTTTCAATCTTTAGTAGAAAATAGTAGCGGAATATGTACCCCGGTGAACTTCTTGATCAGCAGCACTATCGTACTTTCTTTATTTGGGAGGCCTTGTTAATGTGGAAACATAGGAGACAGGTCTTAATGTAGTGGTTTCAAAACTAAATTTCTTTAAAAAAAAGTTCCGGATCGCTTACGTAATACAGGTGTTATATATAAGTTTCTTGTGAATATAACGACAAATCCGCCTTATTTTATATTTAGTTTGGCTGAGGTTAGTGTAAGTGGTTGTGAGTTAAAATGAAAACGAAGGAATTGACTCTAAAAATAAATATTTTCAATGTAATTCAGGTTACATGACTGTCATTTCCGCAATTTATGTATATAGGTATATTTAATATTGATTTTTAATATACAGGGTGATTTCAAAGTATGGAGTCAAACTTTGAGAGGCGATTACTCACACCGAAACAAGAAGAAGTTCCTTTGAAAGAATGTAGAAAAAAGATGTGTAGTTTTAGCGGCATCGTTACAAATTACCTAATATCTTGACAAATAGTTACATAAAATGTGTCGGCTTATCAAATCACAGTCACAAGTTGTACCCAAGTATTGCATGATCTTGTATAGGTTGGAAACATCGTGTTTATGAACTATTGAAAGCAATAAAATTTTTGTTACTGTAAAATGGTTTGAACGCCTGGGGAAATTGAGAGCATCTTCTGTCATTCTAAAAATTAGTGGATGATATTGTTAACAGATCACTTTATCAATGATTTTATAATTAAAGCATCTATGTTTCACATTACAGAACGTAATATTACGAGACTGACGCGGAGATTAGGAAAAGTGTCCTTAGTTTCCTTAGTTAGCAAAATATCTTACACGTGTTTTAATTAATAACGTTAATAACTTATGATTTCTGTTTCAAACTTCTTCATTAAACGTTTAGTTTGTTTCGAATATATATATTAGATAGTTTTCAGTGTAAAAATAACACCTATTTGTGAATGAAGATAAGCTTTAAGTGTTTGTGTGTGTCCGTATAGAAACAAAGGCAGAAGTCGGTTATTGTGGTGTGGTTCTGTAATTATATTGTAACTGTATTAACAGCCAACTCTTGAGAATAAACAAGTAGCTAGAGAATCTTAGGATCATTATTAATGTGCTTATCATTCGTACCATCATTCGGAGAAGCTAAAAGCTACGGTGTAGTAGACTAATTGATATGAAACAATATTTCCGAATGGTTTTGCTTTACGTATTATTGTGTATTGGTGGATTTTAAAATTCTGAATGAATTTGGTTTCGAAATCTATTGCGAAGTCCACTAGATTGTTAATGTTGAGGATAGGAACTTAAAAGCTCACATTTCATGTAGTTGATTATCTAATTTATAACTAAAAGTACATCCGTTTCCTACATGCGAGCTAGGAAGTCAGTGTAGTATAAAAGATATTTGGGAACATTTTCGGTGTACGAGAAGGAAGGATGTTAGCCAAGGTATCAAGAAAGTCACCGTTCCATCCTCCTGGCACAGAGACCTCAGAGCAAATGTAGGATGGCGGCATCGATTGGATTGCCGGGATGATGCTTAACTAAAGACTCTTCCCATTCCTTCCACGATGTGTACTTGCAACTGGCTTAGACCATAAATGATGCCTGCACACCCTTTCAGTATAAATTAAATAATCAAAAAGTAAAGATATTTCCAAACAGTTACGTAAAGATCAGTTATCTCTCATCTGATTACAATAATTTCTGTAACTAATATCCGAAACCTAATAAGGTATTAATTCGTTCTGTAACCTTATGAACTTCTTGACGTAACAGTCCAAGGAGTGCCTGAATCTAGTGCAACATGTTTTTATTGTTGACGGAGATGTATGATCGTGTAAGCTATATTTTTATGCCCTTCCCGTACCGGACCGAAATCATAGGTATCGTTTAAAATATAAAGAGCATAATGCGATATAGATTCCGTGAACTTCGTAGTAAAATTGAAAAATGAAGTGATAGCAGTTTGAAGTGCCTGATAAGGAAGAGAATGACTGACCGCTATATGACAGAAGAAGACAAAAAGGACACGTTGCATTTATGTACGTGGTCAGAATCATATTTTACAATAGATAGAATCTTTTTGGAAACGATAAAATTAAGGCGCTTTGGCATTAAAAATCGAATTGAAGAATATGAATTTTATTTATGGCCTTCAGGCATCTAAGGCTCAGGCCGTGATAGGGGAGAGGAAAGGATACGGGAAGGTGTCGGCGAGGGCCTACGTTTAAGGTACCATCCCGGCATTTGCCTGGTGTTACTGTGGAAAAACCTTAGTCAAAATGGTCGACCGCTGGGAGTGAACCCACGACCTCCCGAATGCTAAGCCACGGCCGCTCAGTTTAGTTGCACATTGTAATTCCTTAACTTATATTTATATAACCAAGAGCTTTTTTTAATCTGTAAGGGAAAATGTTTCGAATGGTACCTAATTATTTTCAATTTTGAACGTAAACGTATAATAAAAGTAAATTTTCATCCTGATAAAATGTGTTGTTCTTTAACCGACTAACGTTTTGATCTTTAAATTATAGTTTCAGTTATGACTTTAATATTGATCGGTAGAAAGAAGTTGGTTATGTACGGAATGTTCGTTAGTCACGAGTAGCATGTTACATTGTCCTTGAATTGGTTGTAATGTCCTTTCGTGACAATCTAATACTAATTAAGTGTGAATTTCGAGATTGGTATATACAGTTATATGTATATATGAGTACGAATAGTTTTGCTGTGTAATTCAGTATTATATACTCAGTGGCCATTTCATGGAAAACGTACCTCATATCGTGCGGGTTCTCCCGGATAAGAGCGGGCTACACGTCCTGGCATGGAATCGACAAACATCCGAAAGTGATCCGGGTGTATCACCATCCACACATCCTCAATTGTAGCCAATAAGTTCGTATTCAGTTAGTGAGAGATACTTCAACAGGATCCATAAGGCTCATATCCGGAACCCATCTTCCTTAAGTGTCCGAAATGCTTCTCCAACCATTCTCCACCTCCCTGGTTTTAGGTTTGGTGCATTATTCAAGAGAATAGTCCATCACTGAAAGAGAGCATTGGTGCAAATGGTCTGCAAGGACAGAAGATACTGGGGTTCGATTAGCGACCGCCTTCTAGACGAATCAGAAATTCCATACTGTACCAACAGGGCACACCTCAGCATCACAAGACAACCATCAGCCTTGATGACACGAGGAATGCATGAATTTATATTCTTTGGCCCATACAAAGTTGCCCGAAGGCCCGAAACAACTGAAACCAAGTCTCATCTAACCGCGCTATCCTTTGCTGGTTGTCCACGTTGCAGCACCCAAATCACGCTAAGTTGTGGTGGAACTAGAGTAAGTTGCCGATTTCCAAAGCCCATAGATGGATCTCAAAGTGCGCCGTACTGTTCTGGTGGACACGTTTCTAGTACCTCGCTAGTTAAAGTTCGACGTCACCTGAGTTGTGACAATGCGACATAGACGTTGTTTGTCATTGTCATTAATCATCTTTTGTCAGCCACTGCGTTGATCACGATGGCTGTTGACACCGAATGTGGTGTATTTAAGCCAAACTAGTAACTAAAAACGCCATATCACTTGTGTTAATGAATGTCCCATGCACCTGGTATTCACAATCACTCCGTGTTCGAAGTCCCATAGTTCACGCCGTATACTATAAAAACTGCATTCCTAATCGCTAGCATGTCGATATACATGTAGGAAGATCTGGTGCCGTTTTCGTGTACTACTTGCACATGCCAGTTTTAAACGTATTCCATGAAATAATGCCGTCGAGTATTTGTTAGTGCTTATAGAGTCCCTTTCTCTTAATTACTGTCAATCCTGAATATCAAATTATTTTCTTATCAGTGGCATACAAAAACATTTGTTGAAATTGTAATGTTTGTTAAATTCTAGTGTAAGAATTTCGTTCATGGAGAAAGAACCACTCAAGGAGATTTAATTATACAACGATTCAAGAAATATCAGTATATATTTAACTAGTTATCATATGCTTATTATAATAGTGGAAATTTATAATCTTGAGTTTTCTAAGTATTTCTCTTTCCTGTTTGCCTCTTCCCTATCATGCATGTTGTAGGTGGACTTTAATCCCAATTCATATATTTAAATTTATTAACTGTATGAGTAGCCATAATAGTATTATTATTTTCTCACGTGATATTTACTTACTTGTGTGTAGACTCATTAAGATATGAAGGAACAGAGATTAAAGTCCACCTCTCTCTTTGGTAGGGGAGGGTGCAAATAACTTTTTTTTTATGTGAAAAGATTGATGGATTAAGATTTTTTTCCTGTGCACGTAAAAAGTAACCAGAGAGAGTCGGAACCTTCATCTCTGTTCTTTGCCACCAGGTGGAGTATCTGTCGGACACAGAACCGCCTGACTGGTTCATGTCAGACCAGGAAGAGGAACTGATCCGATTGCTTAGTCTGGAGAACCTAAACCAAACCGAGTCAACCAATCCTCCTACAAGTGATATTCAACTTGTTGTTGCTTAATTTGGTGCTTTGTGGATACAATAAAAACAAACAATATACATTTTTAAGCTTGTAGTGGGCTGTGTATTTGGAAACGCACTGTGCTTACTTTTCTCATATCTGTTCTTGCCGTTTCCTGTGCTAATTTACGCTGAAGTAATGATGCTTCGTACTTCTTTTTATACCTCATCGCTACGTTTTTGTACTACTACAACTGTATGAGTTATTAATTGGAATACATATATATATATCATTTTATTTATTCCATCCGGTTTTCTTTCCCATAGCATACAGCACTAGTAATAGTATTAACATTATCTTGTGATCAATAGTTAAGTATAATTATTTCTAA
The DNA here is from genome assembly GCA_022664845.1 of Lepisma saccharinum. Classification (NCBI taxonomy): domain Eukaryota; kingdom Metazoa; phylum Arthropoda; class Insecta; order Zygentoma; family Lepismatidae; genus Lepisma; species Lepisma saccharinum. The sequence goes on from JAGDQP010005664.1 coordinate 62,395, forward strand.
TGTGGGAGTGAGTGATTTTTAAAGAACTTGATAACTACATTGAATGATATACTCTACGAACTCGTTTATTCGAACTAGATAGGATCTGATATATTTCGGTTGATTAATATTTAAGATTACTTGGCATTCCATACCTATGAAGTTTCCTTAACACCATTCCCGCACCTGTCCGCTCTGTCCATTTTCTTTCCTACCAGTTGAAAACGCTTTTGCGAAACGTACTGCTTTTCTATTGTGTTTGTGTTGTTCTTGTACATCTGTCTCAAGAATCTAGCAAGTATCCTTTTTTTCAACCTGTTTTACCATCTTATTTATATATCTTCTTAAGGCATATAAAGCACAAACTCATGTGCATCTGTAATTACAGATGTACTGTATTACACACAGTTCTGTATTACAAATTATTTCTGTAACATAAAATGTAGTCTATAGCATGTATTGTGCAATATCAGAGAAAAAGAAAGTTATTTAAAGCTAGCTTAGCCTATTTGTTTAAGCTAACAAAACTTAAGATTTAAAAAAAAAAAAAAATAATTCTGGTAGTCAACGTTTATACAGATCTTAGAGCAAAGCAGTACAATACACTACCAGCGAAGTAAAGCTCATAAATTTCACATGCAACAAGCATATATGCAGACAGAGACAGTAGCAGCGGGTAAACGAGTGAATCCTGTTCAGAGCGGAAGAAGGCAAAAAGATCACTAGAATAGGATGACTCATATTCCAGATGCTTAGCCTGGCTGAGGGTAGGGAGGCATTAGGAAAGTCAAAAGATTTCTTTTTTCAAATTTGACAGTTATTTTATGAACCATAAATTATAAATGTAAAAAGATTGGGAAAAAAAATAAAATAAATAAAATATCTTTGGGAACGAAATGGTTAATAAAATGTTCCATTTTGATATACATGTCAAAGTTGGCAACATGGCGGCTCACTAGCACCAGTCCTCTCTGCCCGGCTCCTCGCCTGTTATGTGGCAACGTTTTATCGGTGGCGTATTCACATAATAGGAGAGGAGGCTGATAGAGAGGACTGGTGCTAGGGAGCGGACATATTGCCAATATATGTACTTTCTTTCTCAAATGTCCTCTAATTTTTACATTTAGGATTGGAGCCTTTATCAGTCCCAGAATTTGTATCTTTTACACGAGGTATGAGATTTGCCGCTTGGAATGAGTTTACTGTTTCAGATAATTCAAAATTTCGGCCAGTGAATGTTCGGATAAACGAGTTCGTAGTGCAATGTTTAATAATTTGAGTGCGTAGAAATGTGTTCTTTAAGTTACAGTTTTTCTGTCTACACAGTGGTCTGAAGAAGAAAACGTATTCGAAATGTCTGACACGACAGAAATCCTGAGACTTACAGAACAAATATATTGAATGAATTTGTTATTTTTAAACTAGACGGATAACATTCTTAGAATTAAATTAATCTCTCTTATTAGTTTAAAATTCTTGATCATATCACACATTCACAGGAAAAGTGTCACAACTCAAGTTTACAATTTTCGGCACAAAAGCATTAGAGAACCATTCTTTGATCAAAATGCAACAAGTCTATCTACATCGGTAGCCGGTAGATAGCATACGTGTTTGACGGATTTTGTACATATCTTCTCAAATAAGACGTCTCTTCTTTTCCTCCTCCTGTAAACTTATACTTTCTTGAGTTGTGACACTTTAACTTGCGAACGTGTTATATGTGCAGTTCTAACGTTTCGTCTCGGTTGTGGAAATGTGCTACAAAAATTTCATAATTCAAGTAGACGTGGGTGGAGACTTAACGAGAAAGTGAATAGTGCTTTAAAAGTTAGTGTACAGTGGTTATTAGTTTACCACGCCGTATATGAGTGTGTTTTCATTCCTAGTCTTTCTTATAGAGTTAATTACATTGTGTCGAATTTATATTACAGATTTTCGGTTCTATTTTCAAGTATAAAACCAAAGATTGTTCAGAAATGTCCCGTATTTTTTCACGAAATAGTCTTTCGTAAGCTTTGATTCATGATTTCTAATACTAAAAAGAATGTCCAATCTGAGATAAAATCATGTATAAATAACTCTATACATGAGTTTGAATATATATATATATATATATATATATATATATATATATATCGTACATGAAAAAATAGTCTGTTACTTCACAAGAATCAAAATATTAATTAGAGAGATTCTGTAGAGAAATGTTTTCCCCAGTGGCAGCTGTATTCAGAAGTAGGTTAATTTAAAGCGAAAAAATCCGGAATAATATGTTAGTTAATTTGCATTTAAGTAAGCACGTAAAAGTCATTGAAAAGTAAAAGGAATTCGTAGTGTCTTTGTTTTCATATCGAAATAATTTCTATAAGGTAACATAATATTTATAAAACTATGTGATAAACACGTAGAGTCATGTGATAAGTATTTCTACCATTCGTTCTGTAATTAAAACTATTATAAGTAAATGTTAATCAATAATGCGTTCAGTACGTTGTTTTGTGTGAAGGATTTACATAAGTATTGAGTTCTGTAGGAACATATATTCGCAGGTTGTGGTTTCAGGTACGAGCCGTTATAAAATTATGCAAACTCAGGGAAGACGTATCAAGCTACATTTTGCTTATGTGGTGATATTTTGGATTAAATTCGCATTCCGAGGATAAAGGGTGACGAAAATTAAGAAATTTGCGTATGGGAGAAGGGGGAGGATTATCGGGATACATTAAAAGTGACGTTATTTCAGCCTTTTCCCCGATGTTTGAGTACGGAAAATAGTGCTTGAGATCCATAAGTTTTTTAAATAATAATTAGAGAAGTACATGTTTTATAGCTCGTGCATTATTTCTTAAGCAAGTAAGAATTACGAATGCAGCAGCATGGGTATTTATACTGGAGAAGGCACTTTTTAAGAGTAGTTCAGACAATGAATTATTTTGCATTGAATGCGATTACAGTGCAATTGATACCATATGAAGTTCTTTTTATGCACGAATTAAAAAGATTTTCCGATAGTATGAGATGCTTAGATCTATAATGTTGTGGGTATTAGAGAAATTTTAAATTGCTATATATCATTACACGTTCATTTAAATACGTTTGTTCTTGATTTTTAACTATATTTAATATGTATTTACACATACAAAAGTCTGTGTGGAAGTAAGGGAAGTCTCGTAAATGAGAAATAAGTAATTATAATAAGATACTTACAATTAAAACAATGGTTGTGTAGCACAGAGAAGCTTGAATGCAATATTTCATCATTGATCCTGGTTGAAGAAAGTTTTAAAAAAATCACTGTACAACTATGGAGAGAAGTTTCGTCGCATGTCTATAGCTAACCTTTCTTGTTTCAAAAATAAATGTATGGCAACATAGCATATATTCGTTGACTTGCTTCCTGCTATGCAGCCAAACAAGGAAGGTATAAAGAAAAATATTTTTAAGTACTATTTTTCATCAACAAAAAATTCAGATTCCAAAAATCGTACTAAGCTGCATAGTTCGTTCGTTTTATTTCGCAGATGTTTTTAATGGGGGTTACGGAATTGGAATTATTTCTCCTAATTTTCATTTTCGTTAATAGATATTTCACGTGAAAGGGACATCAGTACGAATTTGGGAAATATTCTATAAAGATATGCGACAAAACTTTTGAGCAAAGGTGTACATTGTCGCCTTAGGTTATGACATTTACTACCTTTTCGTTGTGTACTTTTTGGTCCTTCACTTCCTTTGTTTTAATTGCAAAATACCTTCGTATTTTAATTCTGTATATGACATAGAACACTTGAACTGGTAACGAAAGAAGAGAAGCTGAACAACATTGAGACAAGATAACAGAAATTCAGTCTCTCCACATATATGCGGATAGTCTTTGAACACACTGTTAGCGAATTCGTTTGGAAAAAGAACAAAACTAATTTCTTCGATCTCAATATTGTTTTTACTAGTTAATGTTTGGAAAGTATATATAGTTTCATGTAATTCATTCCGGCTGTATATATTTCACAGCGTTAATGGAGCAGTTGACATTTTACGTAGTGGGAAGCTTTCATTTTAAAGTTCGGATCACATGAAGATTCGGTGGCTTGACTAGTCACTAGCTCAATAAATGATATGTGGAGTTACTTCATTAATACTGCTGAATGTATGGTCATACAGTTGCAGAATGTGGAAGTATCGAACCAATATTCATTTCAAACGTAAAGTGAAGATTTTTTAAACGTTTGTTTATTGCTACAACGTCGCACACATTATATCTAGTAATGAATATGTAGGGAAATTTCCGGACGACACCCTGGGCTGCAACTAAGGGGAAGTAAAAGGGGTATCCCGAACATTTTATTGTCGGGATAGAGGTTCCGATTTTTTCCGATAAAGACCTGTCAATTCCTGACATTCCGGAAAAATTCCGGACGGTTGGCAACCCTATGAATATGGTTGATTGCGAACAGACCCTGGGGAGGACACAATGACTTAAGACTAGTCCTGGTATCCTCTTAGTAAAAGCAGAGAAGTGCTGGAACTCTACATTTAGGTTTATAACTGGTGGATTTTTTCTCCATCTCAAGTTCATAATCTGCTTGCATACGTTACAGGTACAACATAAGCTATGTTCATTTCAAATCCATATGGAATATTGGTTCGTTATTTCCATGTTGTGCAATTATCGAACAGCAGTATGGGTCACATGCTTTTAAGTCCAAAAAAATGTAAGTTTTTTCACATATAGAAGGAAAAATTCATCGGATCCTTAGTGTATGTTGACTTCGTTCTACTTAATTTTATTGATGCTGAATAACAATCATTAGATACCAAAATTCTAACACAGTATTAAGTGTTGTATAATTTTTATTCTTGTACGTAAAAATAACGTGATGATGATGATAACGAAGTTTACAACGCGGTAAAAAGGAAAAGACTGTTTTGTATTTTATTTCTTATTTTACTGTAATGTAATAAGTGAACTGTTACGTGACATAAGTAGTGTTTTTAATGCAGAAGATGTTAGCTGTATACAGCGTGTTGATCACCAATGCAGAGTGGTACGTAAAACCTTTTTCACATCAGTGTGTACAGTGAATGCCAGAAGTTACACGTTACGAAATAGCATGATAATTATGTTGTTTAATACTTCTACAGAACGTAACTACTAACACTGTCGCATTTTATTTACAGCCTGATGAAATGTACTAACTTTTTAACATTTATACCTCTTCCATTTGGTAATGGTTGTATTATTTGTTAACGCATTATTTCTTCCACGGTAGTTTCCATATAATAATAATCTGTAAATACTGTTTTCTTAGGTGCTGTATGCTGTGTGTATCATGTCCTGTGAAAATTCGTTGCCTATTCCAGACCTTTATTCTTACCTAGTTTCAATTTGCTTGTAGCTTCAACCGTCCTTGCCACTGTGCTGTTTGTATTCTTTTTTATTTTGTAACAGTTATGCCATTCCAGATACTGTTAAAAAGAATTTGTATAAAATAAGAGACAGCTAAGTCTATCCCTTACTTTACAGGTGATGGTAACAAATGTTACGTCTTTGCTTAAAACCGTGAAAGCAGTAGAAGATGAGCATACAAGAGGAACTAGAGCTCTAGAATCTACGATTGAGGCTATCGCACAAGAAATAAGGGTAAGATTTAGTAAATATTTCTCTCTCTCTGAGTTGAAGATTGTTGTGTGGTTCGCGTGAAGAAAGATGTGAGGGACTCGAGACATTTATTACTGAAAGTTTTATTCTTTTCCCCCACCCTACCCCTTTCCAGTGATGATAGTTGTTCATTAAGCTTAGTAACTGAATATGTTTTATAATCGTGAAAATGAAAATTGAGTTACAGGTATTTTATAGTGCCCCCTTTTAGCCTTCGTCGTTTTGTCAGATGATAAAGTCTAACAGGAGCAGAATAAAATAGCTGTAACTCAATTTTCATTAAAAGTTAGATACGTCGTTATGTCAGCCAACCGACGATATTACTCACACACTGCTGCATGGCAGCGCTACCAAAATGTTGTCAAAACATACGATAGTCTGTGTAACAAGAAATCTCCTACTGTTTGCAATATACAGGATGTGCTCATATAGAACTTCAATAACGGTTACACAAAACATTTTTCTATTTACATTCTGTTGCAGAAATCTCATTTAAAACTTTCAGGTTCAATATTTTCTGAGTGTTTGTAATGTAATCTCTTAGACTTACTGTGTTTAAAATTGTTATTTATTTTAGTTCTGATTTATTTTTTCTAAAAGTCCATGCTAAAGATTCGTCCGGGTAATTTTTCTTAATGCATTGGGTATTCCGAGGAGAAGTAGTGTATTACATGAATACGAGCAAAGTTCATATTATTTCTATTAGTGTAGAAGTTGCATCAGGGCAATCATAAAATTAAAATCACTGTATTTGTATGAAAACCAAAACATTATGTGCAATAAGTATAGAGATCGAAGCTTTTCTATCAAATTCATACTTATCACAGATAATGTTCCGCAGTGATGGTGAATAATTTGTACTTCGAATTTTCGATGGTTCTGGATAATCATCGTAAGGAACAGGATTAAAATAACAAGTACTCGTAGGTTAAACTTACCTTGGTGTAAGGACTTACGTGTACATAGTAAAGCGTGTCGAAGATGGAAATTACACACAATCTTTAGCGGACTTGACCTGTGATAAATACATGTTGGATTAAAAAAAAAGTACAGTAAATGTAGTATATATTAGAAATACCAAAATTAGTTACGGGTTTAGGTAATTAAGTCGTCGTAACGAGGCGGCCCGGGTTCAAATCCGGGTCAGGACGCTGGAGGTATTTCTTCCTCTTCCATGCCTGGTGCTCTGAGGTGCTCTCAGCCTCTTATCAAATGTGTCCTTAGTATTCCTGGGATACCTTGCAAGTAAAGACGGTGGAGCGTGGGACTGACCAGCCCACCTCACTTCGTGCTGTAGGTCAAGAATGTGTGGAACGCTACCTCCACATCCTCCATGCGCCGTTTGCAGCACGTGCACATAGCACAGGGGATACTTTTTTTTACCCGAATTAATTACAGGTAAAGCAGAAAAAAGAATAAATGTATGGAAAGAAAATGAAATGAAATGTACGTAGACCTTTCAAGAAGTTTGTGACTACGTTATCTGTATGGACGTCCTTGGTGGTGTATGTGTGTGTCCAATTGATGAACTCGGCGTTGTACAAAATCTCATAGGTGCTTAATAGGGTAAAAAATCGGGAGAGTTTAAGGACCATTCCAAATATCAGAAATCACTACCGCGGTTGATGAACTTTTTACCACATAAATGGTCCCGATGATTTGGTGCGTTATGGTCCTGTAGTTGTTTTATGTTAACACACACACAATCCATCTCGTTCTGGGTACTTTAGTAAAATTGTGGAGTGCAAATGTTCAGTGAGCAGGCTCTTTTTGAAGTGCTGTCCATGTGTTAATCAGCAAGGAAGCTCAAGTCATTCCACTGCACCATTCAGCTTAAAGATTTGAAGTCATCGATGACAGATTCAGTCTTTAGTCGTGCTGCTGCTGAACATGGAGGTGGCAAATTGAATAATGCAGGTAATAATTGAGACTCGTCAAACTGTAATCCATTCTTCCAACTGTCCAACGCCGTTTTCTGCTGTTGGTACCATAACAGTCATTTCTGCGGGGTTCTTCGGTGATAAAAGTGTCTCTGTAATGTAATCTCTACTGCATCGTCATGTAGAATATTGTACGTCTTGGACCATATTGTTTTCCATCTTCAACTATCGCACTGTACTGCACCACTTACCTTATACGTACTTTGTGACGCACATTGCATTAACTCCTGACATCGACTTCAGCGCACTTTGTAGCCTTGTCACTTGTTGGTTCATGTACCGTATTTGGACAACACTTAGTTCGCTTTCACTGTGGACGCGCTCGAACATCAACCTAAAAAGTGTCTCTGGTTTGGAAATGGACTGATGTGTGATTCCCGGACAATTTTCCTTTTTGCATATTCCGAGTATTCTGCTGTTTTACCCATCACATTCTTAAATTCACTATAAAATTAACGGCAGACTCCTTTTGTGGTTCTATGGCCTCAACCTTTCCAATACGTAAGTCAACATGTTCTAATCTCAGTTTTAGCTTTGTGATCATATTACAGTAACCACTGACTATGGGTTTGTTTTGGTATATGTGCCTACATATTTTCTTGTAAATTATATTTATTACAAATATAATTTAATATTACAGTGGCTTCGGAGTTTATTTTTTGTTAAAAAATAAGTAAATGTATTCTTTCGCTTGCAGGCATTGAATGCACCCGAACAATTCAGAAGCCATGCCACTGCAGAAGATCTTGTTCGTTGTACTAAACCCATTACATTGGCTACAGCCAAGGCTGTTGCTGCTGGCAATAGTTGTAAACAAGATGACATCATAGTCGCTGCCAACATGGGAAGAAAAGCAATTTCTGATATGTTAACCACATGCAAAGTAAGTTGTGTTTAGCTTTTTCTTAGAGGTAACTTGCAGGTTCCAGAGGAAGTTTGATGTTTCTAATTATTTTTATACATATGTGTACTTACGTGATTGCGGAGCTCTTGGAGGTATTTCTTATTCACTAATGTGTTTAGAAATCTATCGTTTCGACAAATACATTTTTGTCTTAGTCACAGAAATACGTATAAAGACAACAGAAAGAAAATAAAGAAATAAAAGTAGAAAAGCCGTAAACCTAAAGAAGATGCCACGTTTGTTATGACTCTAATAATTGGGCTAGTTTCCTGTCATAAACCTGAAATAAACAAAATGTACCTTTATTGTTCGTGGTAACATTTACAATATTTATTCACTTTGATTATAGTTTGTCTTACATTTTACCACAAATATCACATTATATTAGATTGATTCTTTAATGACAGTGATTTCTCCACTTCCCATTGTTAAATTGTGGGTTAGATAACTGGCAACACTTCTCACACCGTCGGTTAAAAAATTTATTAGTGTTACAAGTGTTTACATTTTTCTTTTTCACTTTTACTTCTATCCGTTATCACTAGGGACACGATTTTGCGGTAAATAAAAATCAGTGATTTCGGTGTTAAAAATTGACTAATATCGGGAGAAAGGCAGTGAAAAAAAAATGCAATATAAAGTAAAATACCTTGCTTGTTACCTGGAGAAAGTCTTTATAAAAATATTCGTGAAATAATATTGGTAGGTACCTTGTATTCTTTTAGTAACCATTTCTTGACAACACACATCAGATGTGTCTTACATGTCACTGCTGCAAATAATATGTCAGCCGTGTTTCGATATTTTTTGCAGTTTGTCCTCTTGTCTGACAATATGTCATTGTATGCAGAGAAAGCTCTCTCTGTTTCCACATTTGAAACAGAAATGTTTCACTTCACTGCAATATCTCGGTGTTCACATAACATTCCCCCTAACACTTCTTCTACACTAACTACTTCACAGGAAGACAGAGTTTTCACCTCCTTTTGCAGCTGCTTGTAAAGCTTTAAGAAATCATGAATGTCCACCCCATTGAACAGAGGAATTCTGTTCAGCTTGGTACTGAAAGTGGTGGACTCAACTTTGACAGATCTCAGCTGAGGAAAGTGAAATAAAGATGAGAGTGTGTCAAAGATTGCATGGGCTGGAACCAGCTGACTATCATATTCCGTGCGAGTTGAAGTTTATTGAACGCAAAATCGTTAGAAGATCGTAGCTTGCGTACCAATTTCGCGTCCTTTCGCATACACTTCCAAAATTCGTTAATTAGACTGAATTTAGTATTTAATCGCGACTGTAAAATTAGCTTATAGGTGTAAATAAACAATTCTTAAGTCTGTTTCTACACAAAACATTTCGCGTTTTCGCGATCCACCATAAAATCTTGTCTCTAGTTATCACATACCACCACGGCACGGCCATCTTTCTGTGTATATGGAGTATTCCTCGTATCTCAGCTGAACCAACTACTCGTTGCTATTGGCAGTTTCAGACGAATGATATGCTGTGGTGGTACAACGGTAGAATGCCCTGCACGCAACTGGGATATCCAGGTTCGAGTCCCGGCCATGGCAGCTACGATTTATTGTATATTTTTCAATAATTTTTCTCAGTTTACAAATTGTATGAAAAAAACCACTATCTGAACACTTTGTTTTATGAAGTAGGCGAAGCGTTGGCTGCTTATTTCAGTAGGCGAAGCGTTTGCTTCGCTTTCGGAAGGTCATGGGTTTGCACCAGGCTAATGCTGGGGTGGTACCTTGGATAACGCCAGGGCCGATTCCTTTCCAAATTCTTACGTGTGCTGCTGTTATTGTTATGTTGTTGTCAATGTATAATGGGTTCTGAGCTGTATTTGGAGATGGCAACGAATAAATCTCAAATTTCCTGTAGAACCAAAGAGCCTAGCAGAAAACGTTACATAGTTCTTCGTGGTATTTTTTAAAGAAGAGACCCGAAATTAATTCTCATTGTAATTATGTGTGTGTGTGGTGCTTGCTATGTGTATAGTATGGTGTTTGAGATAAGAGCATTTAAATTCAATTTTCAATTCACAGGGTGCTGCAAATTCAGCAGAATCAGAAGAGTTACGAACGCGTACGCTACATGCTGGCCATGATGTTGCAGTGCAGTATAGAGAGCTTCTACAAACAGTTCTGCACATATTAAGTAGACCAGGTTCTGATGCTAAACAAAATCTTCCGACTATTTCTCGAGGCATTGCTCAGTGCGTTACAGAGCTGGTAGCAGTCGGGGAACTGCTGAAAGGTGAGGTTCAAAACAAATCTTTTTAACAAATTGAAAAGAGTAGTTTCGTTGTTACGTGGTAGAGTTTTATTCTTGGGCGTATGCTAAAAGAAGCAGTACAAATACATAGTGTTTGTAAAGTTTTATTTTTTTAATAATAATAATAGAAACATGTGAAGTTCACATAAAATGTGTTACTTATTTATTTATTTAAAATGAAACGAAATAGTGTGTTGGGATTTTTCTATGATAGTCCTATCATGTCATTACAACTTACATATTTTAGCCGCCTCGGTCTTCACTGTAAATATCGAGTGCTGATCCCTCTCTCTTTAGCATTATTAGCACTGAGTCTCATTGTTCGCTGTTTGGTCTGCCTTGAGTTCACTAGTCTTCTGTATTTTCACCAGATAATTTCTTTACTCTTCTCTTTTGTTCCCTCGTTGGTCCTTGACCTGTTGAACATTTTAACCATCATCTCATTATTTCGTTATGTGCGCCGAGGTCTAGTCCGACTAGGTCAGCTCACATTGAATTGTCACAGCAATACTCTACCCGTTGAGGATGATTAGATCATGTTTACTTAAGTTATATGCCTTCCCAGAAGATTGAGCGTGGGAGGCTGAAGATGTGATGTCATTGTGGATCTGCCAGCAAGATATCCACTTTGAAACACTCTTTACTGCTGTAGTACAAGTCCTTTAACAATGGTTGTACTGTAGGCAGATGCTAGAGTTCAGAATTGATAGTATTTGTCGTTATTGTTTTAATGGGGGGAAAAAAATGAAACTGCTATGATTCTCAGGAAGATATTACATACACTATTGAAAACAATATTGATTGTTGATATTGATGATAACCTTATCTGTCATATGGTTAATGTTAGAAGACAAGAATGTTATTCTTGTGTGAAGTTTCAGATGAGGAATACATGTACGCACTTGGATAACAAAGAAGCTAATCATGGATGCTACTGTGACAATTAAATATACAACCCTATTAACAATAAAAAAAAGCTCTTGAAGAATTCTAGTAAAAACTGTTCTGATTGTAGTGAAGGGACTGTAAACCTTCAGTATTGTTTTAATAAGGAAACAGATTGTTCATACAAAATAAAAATAATTAATTTCATTCTAACAAGTAATACAAGAAACTGTTACAACAAAATCGTATTTTTTAAATACAGAAAGTAACATTGTAGAACAAAAAACACAACTCAAAATCAGGTTTGCTCTTTTTTTCGTGTCTGTTGGAAATCTCTTACTACACATATTTAGTTTATCTTGATAGACTATACAAGCATCTATAATCTAAGCTCGTCACGAGCCTGAAGGATGACGTTCCTCGACGAGTACATCTTCAAGGCAAGGGGATGTGAAAGGTAGCGGTCAGCGTCCCTCTCCTAAGTATCATCCTGATATGCGTAATACTCGAACCTTCGACGTTCGTTAGTAGACCACAGTGGTAGGGTTTTATCTAGCTGATTTCCTTTCGTCTGGAAAACAAATTGAGGTCCCGCTGGTTTAACTGATGATGTATTTCTTCAGAAATTGCAAATATTGGCAATTTATATACAGGTTCGGTGATGAATGTCGCAGGTGTTGGATTTGCACTGGGGAGGCTAGCAGCTTCTCCAAGATTATCCTGTTTCACCAGATGAATGTCTTGGTGGTGCCTGGCTAGGCCACTATCTTTCGTATCCCGGAAGGGTGCTCGCCGAGGAACATCATCCCTCAGACGTAACGGTGTTAGGTTGTAGCTGCTACTTAAGCTTACAACTGGAAATTAAAACTATATAACGGTAATATATTTATTTTGAATGTTCATTTACTGCTGGAACTATTCCGTCAGAAAAACACACAGGCAGGTGCCTTTTTTTAAAACTTCTTAAAACACATATTTCCAGCGTATATAGGGCAACTTTCCAGATATTGCTGTAGTTGATTGATCATAGTCAACGCGTTTGCCGAACAAGGGAACGGGAAAACTTCTTTTCTGGTACCTTCCCTGTAATTACAGAAAAATGTCTAATATTTGTATATACAGGTATTAGCTGACAGTAGCTAGCTGAAGAAATCTTTAGCTATATAACCGTAGTAGAATGGGAATTCATAATAGAATCTAGATAGAGACATAAGTTTCTGATTATTTCATATATGGTGTTTCTTTATTTAAAATGAAGGTCATGATTTTGATGTCAGAATAAAGTTACTTTTACTTTTATAATTTAACACCTACTAATTACACACACACGTCAAGATTATTTTCAAATTTTATTATCAAAATCGTAAGTAATAAAAAAGAACAGGATTTAACTAAAAAGCTGGGTGAATTAAATAAAACGTTGAGATTTTTGTGATAAAAAGGTGAATTTCTGTTAGGCAATCTTATATCTATTTTTTGTTTGAGCAGTATTATTAATTACAGCGCAATTACTTTGTAGGAACTGATTGGATTGATCCAGATGATCCGACTGTCATAGCAGAAAATGAACTGCTGGGAGCAGCCGCTTCCATTGACGCTGCTGCCAAGAAGTTAGCTAGTCTGCGACCACGAAAATCCGTTAAGGTATTGATACGTTGGTTTTATTTGTACTGTGTGTTCTTCAAGTATTTCTTAAATTATCCTGCTAATAGTCAGTGATAAAGCTGCTCTGTTGTTGTTGTAACTTTATATGACTAATTACATTATGAATACTCGAAAGGAAAAAGAGTAATATTATTAATTGATTAATGGTAAATACTGAAGTGAGGCGAAATTTCAGTCATATTCTATAATTGTAAACAATGTTAATTAAAAGGAAACTCCGGTAATATATTTTTGTATGATGATCAAGTTATTCCTAAAATAAATTTTAAACTTTACGTAACTAAAATGACAAATATAAGGTTTTAGAGTACAGTAGGATACTAATAGGATCCTAATTACATAAACAATATTCAAACATGGATAATGACAGATGAAGTAGTAGGATAGAGAATACATATACAAATGTGCTTGCTGTGTGAAATGAATGTCTGGTGTTACTCAAGAAAAATTGTGTTTTTCAACTGCTAATATTGGCAATGAATGGATGGCGTGGAGTAGACTGAATCATAGTCTTACCTTGTATGTCACAAATCCTCACTATACACGATATTGCACTTATTGATAATTCTTGCAAGTACTTCCGCAACTCTCAGTGGTTTCATACTCATGCTTTGGAAGGAAAGGAAAAAAGTGTATGCTATGTAACTGTGGTGAAGCAACAGGTCAACAAGTGCGGACGTAACAAGATGGGTAGAAGAAAATCCCCAGTAACACAATCGACACAAAAACTAAACGTCTTATCAAATCCTCAATTCTATTAGATGAAAACACACAAAATAACCTCAAAGTGCCCGCACCATCAATACTAATCAAATATAGCCAACCAAAATACATAAAAAAGAACGTACCATACCTGCTGAGTATTTCAGGGGGGGAAAATCACCCTACATACAAAATGGCTAAATGGCTAGCGAACATGTTGTTAGGTGGATACAAAAATAAATTCAAATATACTGAAAAAAAAAA
>JAGDQP010005665.1:0-11609 GCA_022664845.1 Lepisma saccharinum
CTTTCCCTATAATATTGAACTGAATTAATTAAATAAACGCGAGAAATCTCAAACCGAGAAACATATTAAATTAATTCCGAAGCGGAAAACAAATTGCCTCCTTTTCACCCATTTGACATGACTTCACGGAAGGCAACCAAGCTTGTAGCCATGACTCAATCACACGCCGCACCGATTCAGCGAAGAATCACGAGACTTGAACAAACAATCTCCTTTATCAACTAAGAACCTTTCTCGACCAAGAACCACACAACAGTGAAGTCCTCTTCTTTTCCACTCAAACAAGCACACCTAGTAAAAGTTGAATAACGAAAAGCCTTCAGTGTTGCCTTAGCAAAATCCTTGTTCTCTCGCAAACTTTTACAAAAATAAACCAAATAAAAAAACTATTTTTTTAACATAACCATAAACAAATAAATAATTAACAATGAAATGAATGACTATGAGTCCATTACAAACTCTCATAATAATTTTCAAAGGTTAGTTAAAATTTGCGTTCAGTTTTCTTTAGAAATTTCACGATGTATTTCTTTTAGATTGCAACGAGAGCCTAATTTTATATTAGTTTCAGATCAATCTCAAATAGAACCATATCAGAATTATTATTACGTTTTTTTTATGAGATAGCTAAAGTTTCTCTGTCATCTTAAATTATATTTGAAATTAATGACTTACCATTGCCTCTAGAATTTAGTAAGCGCAGTTACTATTTAGGTTCCTTATTTAAAAAGCGTTGAACTATGTTTTGGAAAGAACCTTAAGCGATATCACGCGTCCTCAGCCAGAAATGAATCCTCAATGTTATCTATGGATAGAATTGTTTCTTTAAACTCAGAATTACAGAAACGAAGTATATTGTAATCAACAATAGTTTCATTGTTATTATTACTGTCTCAAATACATTATATTGAGAGCCATTGGAATTATGAGAACATAACCTTCTTAAGACCGCCCCCTACATAATACTAGTATAATTTTGCAGATGTCGTATTACATTTATTTATTCCATTAATCAACAACGTTGGTGTGCGACGGGTATACTGTTGTCCAAAAATATAACAATAACAGTTTGTGCAATACACCGGTCCAAGGCACCACAAACATATAGACAGGTATGATAAGGGATCGGAAAGGAACGACAAACGGAAAGAAACAGATCTACGTCAAGTAACTATATTTTAATGAGACATCACCTCAAGGGGGGAAAAAGCTATACATACAAGAACATGAAAAACCTGGAATCTGCGGTGGATGTTAATAATTAATATGGAGTGTGATCCTCCTTGCCAGCTCCACACGGACCTCACAGAGATGTGGCATGCTTGTAATCAGGACGTTGATGAGGTCAGCTGGAATATGTTTACGCTCCTCTCGAAGGGTAGTACGGAGGTCTGCAATTAGGTTCATGGTCTAATGCCGATGTTTATCACTCCACCGTAAGCAGATCCACCGCTGCACACACTATGGGTCGTCTGTCGTAGAGACAAGCTGTATGCACCTGCTGGTATACAGTTTGTCTTGAAACTCGTGGTCCTGATGCTGCTGGTACCTCTGTTGATAATTGTCAGGTGCCAGATAACTGCCCTGCCGAGGAGTTGTGATCTGGTACCGTATATTGATTTCACGCCCAGAAAAACTCAGCACAACGGAATTTTAGACTTTCATTGGCTAAAGTATTAAATGTGACTTCACTGTTTAAGGTGACTGCTCAAAGCCGTTCGGGTTCCAGAGATTATTCAAAGACGCTATTCGTCTTTATTCGTCTTCTACAAAGAAGTTTATATCTATATTCACTTTTCGCTTCATATCAGTATCGCTAGAGAAAAATTCTGGATTTCGTCTGTTTGGAGTTACAATTAGATCGCCAAGAAACCCTGTGCGGAGCCTTTTCAACATTTTCTAGGCAGTGATTCTTAATGTATTTGCACTGGCACTCTAGTATGCCGCGAAATTTATTACCTGCCCCGTGCCACGTCTCGAGAACACAAATATTTTTTATTTATTAAAATTATAAAAAAACGTATCGGGACGGGCGTAAGCCATAGTGCTGTTACCGCCCATACAATTAATTTTATCTTATGATAAAAAAATAAAATAAAAGTGAAATCGCAATTGAATACAATTAAGAACGGTATTTTTTAATACAAGAGGAACAGCACATTGTAAGTAACAAAGAGGAATTGTCAAAATTATTGAGCCAGTAATGTAAACGTCGCGAGGGTTACTGTTACTGTCGTGATATTAAATGTAAATTAGTATGAAAGAAACTGATTATTGTGGCAAAACTTTGACGTTCACAAGAGCAATTTGGATGCGAAAGGGATCCGAAATACTATAAGTGACAGTAAAACCAACTACATTTTAATACAACCATGTTTACCAATGATTAGCAGAATTAGCAAATTCCAAGTTGTTCAATTCAGAGTAAATATTATTTAAGTGTGATATTGAGTTAACCTACCTTTGTCAGACGCACCAAAATACAACTTAAACTATTTCCCACATTCATACCTGAGAGTAGCTGAAGATAGATGAGATGGAGAGGTGTAAAAGTCAATCAGCCTCTACAGTTTAGTTCGTTTTTTTCAAACCTTAAACTTGATAGAATAACTTCATCGTGAACAGTCTGCATTTGAATCGACGCTCAGAATCTTAACCACACAGGAGAGCGAGTGAGAGCTGGTTGGTCTTATATACCATTTTGTTCCCTTGCTACAAGGCTGTGAGTGTACCTGTATATGCAAGGTGCTACTCTGAGCCAGGCTGTCGGAGAATTTCCTTTCGTTATTGCTATTTGCTCGGAGGTGAACGTCTTTTCGTTTGACATCATGAATTTCATTGCATTGCAACACTATTGCTCATGTGTAATCCTGCTCCATCCTTATCCAGACATGGCGACTGGTTTTATCTCAATTTCTCAACACAATTTACATTAATATATTTGAAACTTAAAATATTGAATAATTTAACTGTGTTGACTATATTTTGCCATTTTAACTATTTGTAAATACTCCCATTGCTTGAAAGGTTGACAATGGTTCATTTTTATAATTAAATATATTGGAACTTGTTTATTTTGGAACTTAGTCTGGTATGAGACATGAAGCCCGGCTTCCTGGAACCATCCCAGTTCGTATTCCAGTTTGGGTTCTTAATTTTGCGGCATGGCACTCCATTATCGCGTATAAGTACCCATTTTCCATCCTATTTGGTGAGGTCAATTACTGTATAAATTTTCGTTCTTTGCAGGATATTGCTTATTTCTTGTCAGTGGTTCTTAGTTCAGATTCCTGCCGTGTGAAGTCCTAACTCTGGCGCCTATACTTGATGTTTCTTTGCTTTCTGATTGGTTAGTATCTACACGTATCTTCTGCTAGACAGCACAAATGTGACTGTATTCTGTTGTTTATTATTATTTAAGATATTTTTTCTTATTGTATAAGCATTCACAGTTTGCTTTGTTTATTGTTGAATCGTTGTTAATGTCTAAAGTAAGTGAGTCGACTTTTAAGGACTAGACCTACAGACCTTTGATGGATTCCAAACCTTCGTTTTCAGAACCTCTACGAGGATTGAACCTGTGACCCTGTGTATAGCAGAGGGGCGCGATTGCCACTCGGCCACCTTTATGTCATTTTCGGGACGTGGTTTTTGTTCGTGTATGAACATTTTGGGCAAAAGCGTGAACAAGATAAGTAGTTTGGTCTGCCTATTCTTTATATCTTTTAGAGGTGGTTAGACGAGTTGGCTTTTCATTGTTCTGCTTCAGCACATACTAGCTGAAATGTGTGATTTCAAGATTTTGAAAATGAATGTACACCAATCAATATGTTTTGGTAATTATTTCTTAGTGGCCTATATAATTTTCTAGAGGGTTACCAATGCTTTGGTAACTGGCATTCTTGAACTGTTTTGCTTTGCTCATTATTTCCCCGAATAACATATTCGGTTGGATCATCTGATATTTTTGCTTGGTGCGCACGTGTTGTGTTGAGCATATCTAGGTTTTGCTTTTTTTCTTAATAATTAATTTGTTTTATTTTTACTTTGGTTTTGTCTCGGTACCTTGCTATTTTTTATGCACTGGTTTGTATGCTTTTATTAAGCAGCAGCGTAATTGAGAATTACGAGTTTGTGTTTTAGAAGTTGTATTTTACTTGTCCAGCAAGTTCTGACTTTCCTGAAAAGATGTTGTGTCCTTTTTTAATCTGATTTTGATATCCAACAAGATAACCCGACGCAGAGTGCAGAAATTTTCTCGGATTGCCTTGGATTGTATGCAACACATTTCACACTTTAAACACCCTAGCTCGGTTCTCATTTAAATTGTATCGAGAATAGATGGAACCGTAAACAGGGTGCAACAACATTAAATAGCTTAACCAGAACAGAACAGAAGGATTCTTTTAAAATAATGGGCCAAATAGCCGCAGAATTGACTAAGAAACATGTTCATTCAATGTTAAAGAAACATTCAAGAGTTACGTGGAGCAAAAATACTCTAACAAGGTTTTGAATAGCCTGAGTTGATGATTTTCCAATACTTTTCCCCGTTATAAAATTATATCCTTTGTAAATCTTCATAAATTACATCAAAGGTTCATTTCCAACTAAAACTAATATTATTTAAGTGAAATAAATTTGTGTTACGGTTTGTGTTTCTTTAAGTTTAATATATACACAATTGTAGTCATGTTAACGCAAAAATATTAAGCTTTGTTTCAATACTTTTGTCCACCACTGTAGGTACTGAAGCTTTTCATTCGTCATGTAATTTACAAAGAAACTTGGCACTTCATCTACCTTATGATAGTGAAGTTAACACGTATCAGCAGGTCTTCAAGCTGTATTTTAGAACATGCATTTTCGTACGTGGTAATAAGTACAATACAATCTGGCATTCCCAGTGATCCGAGATTAAAACGTTTTTCCGAGAATACTGTGTGTTTCCCTAGTATCAATCTAAGTTCCATACAGTCGTTTCCAACGGGCCGACAAATAACCTTTTAACGCGTTTCTGCTTCCAGAGATATAACAAGAGGAAACCAGCATAAATATTAGGAAAAAATAGTAATTTAGCGAGTTGTTTGTTGTGTGAACTCTCGCAATGTGGAATCATGGCTTGAATGAATCATGGTGACTGCCTGGCCCGTAGTGTTTACCTATCTTGCTACTATGACTTTGCGAGAGAAGCAAACTGTGATGTCGCAGAACGTCCAGTTGGGGATTACTGCTCTGTAGCATGAAAAACTAGGCTTACACCATGTAGTTTTTGATTTATGATTAATGATTGATTTGATTAATGTTCATTTGATTTACTCTCACATAACACGAACCAACACTTTGTGGGTTAAACCCAAATATAAGAGTGAAAGAGATCTAGATGCAATTTACACTAGTTTTTAGACGTGAACTTCATAACGTCAATTAATTATATCGTTGATTCATTCCAGTGTCTTAAATATGAATTTAATTATCATGAATTATTACATACGTACTTTACAAGAAAGTGTTTCTTATTGTTTACCTACAGCAAAATTACTTTCTGGTCCGTTTTGATGACCTGAATTTCACATCAGTTCAGTACTGTTCACGTTCAGATATTCAGCAATGATTCAATGGAATTAACGTCAAGAAGTTACACCGAGCGCCCCTAGCACAATTGAAAGATCGTTAACTTAGGTTTTGCAAAGTTTTGGGGTTGATCCAAGCAACAAGTTATCTTGACTGACATTTCTTCATGTATATTTCTCAGTCCTATCAGGTTAGTGTAGGGAAAGTACCTTTAAACATGGTACTGTTCTACACTCTACTCACGTTTCGTCTTACCTATCCCGATCTGACCCAATATATTCCTAAAAGCTATAAATAAAATGTACATTCAGGATTGCAAGAAGTCACAGTTAAAAAATAAATTTGAAGAAATATGCTCTATCCTCCACCAAAGCTAAATTTATAATCTAAAAATTTGCATTCTTATTTGTCTGAACTCTTTATTTATATAAAGAGAGACAATCAGTTTTACCCATGCGTTGGAAATGTATTAAAATTACAAGCTTCCCTTAAAGTAATTGGATTTCTCATACCGTATTTTACTGCCTTCATTATAACTTATTCCAGTGACAGGCAGGATGACATAGGAAACTAAACAAGTTAGTATTTTCAAATTCTTTTATTCCGTTTTATAGAAATTTAAGTTAAATATTTCCATGGAAAGTTAAAGTGTTATGTTCATAAGGGCCGTTTTCTACCCTTCAACCGATTTTAATGAGATTTTTCACGTAATAACTAGATTACATGATAGTCCAATAATCTAAATCCTATGTCCATACCATTTCCGGTTATCATGGAAAGCGCGTCTAAAAATGACCACTTCCGGATTCTAATTTTTAAAGTATTTTTTCAAAATAATTTCTGATATCTCCAGAATGACCTAAGCTATCAACTCCAAATTTCGTTTGCAAAGTACCAATATGATGACAATGTTGCAGTGTAAACCGAAAAACTGGTTTGGAGATACAAATTAATTTCCTTATGTAAACGTTCAATTTTACTTATAAAAATGCACCTATCCCATGAAACCTTGTGTTGTTTAACCATTAGCTCCCACTAGTTACGAAACGATACTTCGCTCAAAGAATTTTCATGTCAGAGGAAACATTTTATACTCTAAAGTTGATCACTTCACGTGCAAGTATAGGTTTGAAATTTTAGCTAAATAAACAATCAAATGTCTGAAAGTTCTTATTATATCCAAACCACAATTTGTGTGACAAGTACGGATATTATGCACATATCACAATAAAAATTTCTAGATGATAACTTTAGTCATGTTTGAAATAGAAAATAGTTACTGCTTATCTCGCTTACTCTAGGAGCACGGACACTAAAATATCAGAACACATTCTTAAAAACAACATCGAAGAAATGCGGAATGTCATCAAGAGGAGAACATTTTCGTCGTCGAGAGAGGCTTCCAAGGATTCACTCCACCTTCTATCAGACGTAGGTTTCTAATCTGAAATGCCAGAGTTCCTGAGGAAAGGACAAAAACAGCACACGACCTTGTAAGCAAATAAGTCAGCGATAGTAACAAGAATACGGTGGGTGGTGGGATCTGCGAACAACAGAATTAAGCAGTGGAAGGCTCTTGATCATGTAATACCCAACACACAAATAGGTAATGTAGAGTACATCCGTATCGTGTTCCATTTGCAACGTCTATCGGCCTGCGCTTGTGAGAGACACGTCTACAGATGAATATATTGCAAGAAAAATGCAATTGCTTGTGGAGAAAACTAATGGTTTACAAGAAAATGTCAATAATGAACCGTTGGATAGACAGAAAAAAACACAAAATGTAGTTTGGTTATCATAAGAACTTTCAGACGCATGATGCTTTATTTAGCAGAATTTCAAACATATACTTGCACGCAAGGTACTCAACTTTAGAGTACAAAAAGTTTCTTTGTACCATCAGGCCCAATCACTTACAAAATGATTTTTAAATACGTTACCCTACATCACATGGAGATTTGAGCGAAGTACCGCTTTGTAACCAGTGGGGGCTGATGGTTAAACAGCACAAAGTTTTCTGGGAAAGGTATATTTTTATAAGTAAAATTGATTGTTTACATAAGAGAATTAATATTTATATGCAAAACGGTTAAAGATATAGTCTTTCGGTTTACGCTGCAATATTCCCATTATATTAGTACTTTTCAAACGGAATTTGGATTTAATAGCTCCAGTAATTCTGGAGATATCAGAATTTATTTTGAATAGTACTATAAAAATTAGAATCAGGAAGTACCCATCTATAGAGAATAAAATGTTTCTTCTAGTCATCAGCCCCATCAGTTTTAAAACTATTTTTTATTATCTTCTACATTATATGAAGATAATTCGAGTGAAATATCGTTTTGTAACTACTGGAGGCTGATGGGTAAACAATAAAAAGTTTCTTAGGAAATGTGCATTTTATAAGTAAAATTGAACGTTTGCATAAGAAAATTAATTTGTATCTCCAAAACAGTTAAATATATAGTCTTTTGGTTTAGACAGTAACATGCTCATTATATTAGTACTTTCCAATCGAAATTTAGGTTTTATAGCTTAAGCCATTCTGGATATATTAGAAATTATTTTAAACAACAGTATAAAAATTAGAATGTAGAAGTGGTAATTTTGGACGCTCTTTTCATGGTAAGCGGAAGTGGTAAGGCTATAGGATTTGGATTATGGGAACTCTCATATGGTCTAGATATTACGTGCAAAATTTTATTAAGGTCGGTTGAAGGGCAGGAAACGGCCCTTATGCGCAGTACTCCTTTAATGGAGAAAACAATAGTAAGAAAAGTAACGTTAAATGATGATTCACTGTTAAACATTTTCCGAAACATTTCTGGAGAAACTAGGTAACCGTAGTTGCCATTGCATTTCCAGTAACTTGGCTAATAAAAAACAGCTACCATTTAATTTTCAGGAATACTGGAAGCAAGAGAAAAAAATAAGAGAAACATAATTAAAATTTGAACTTGGGTTAATTACTTAGAAGTCTAGCATTTTACCGACTGCATTAAATTTACGGATGTATAATTGACCAGATCCAATTCAGTATTAAAGGTCAAAATTGCGTTGTCTGAACCCCGTATTGAATTGAGTTTTGTTTATGACTTTTGGCTTATAAGGCTTATAGGGGATGGGAAAGAATTCGGAAAGGGGTTGAAAGTGCTATAACGTATTTGACTGGTGTTACCCATTGAAAATCCTGGAAACCCCTCACCGAAGACGATCGGCCGTTGGGGTAGAATCTATGACCTCCCGAAACCTACATCAACGCTCTATCCCAAAGATATTAACTACGTTGATCCCACGACTTACGCCACATTTTAGTCATTTTTGTATTTTTCAACTAGGGATCGGAATTCCTATTCATTGAGCATATTTCTTATTTCTTTTAGAAAGAGCAACTCAAGGTGGCGGCGGCAAATATTTGATCAGAATTACATTCACGGGTAGTATAAGAAACATTTTTCTCTCTCTGCGCATGTGCAGAACTGCCAACTGAATCCATCCACCTCAGCATACCTAAAGTGTCTGTGAAATTTCCTGATTTCAATGAAAGAACATGCAATACTGAAACTTCTGTGGAACTGTACTGAGAGTTCATAGGATCTTGTACATTTTTTTAAACAGTGTTGATGTTCCGTCCGAAGGCAGGTATTTGGGTAAGGTGAGTAGAAAGGGCATAACCATTGCTGTGAGCGAGCAGAGCTAATTTCTTAAGAAAGAGATTTTAAACCTAAAGTGTATTCTCAACAACTACGAATAGCATGTATCCATCGGGATTTTGAATCCCGTACTTACTTCATTTTAGAGCCAGAAGCACAATTACTCATCCAACAGGAAGAATATACAATACGAAACAATATAGTGACAAAAGGTGATTTATGATGTAATCAAGAAGTGTTGCAACAGAATCTACAGGTTGACAAATATGATTTGTTTTCCTCAAGAAATAACAACAAAATGTCCGATATTTCATTGAATTAAAGTCAAAACTGTGAATTTCCCTCTTTCTTCCACAATAGACGTAGATCCTACACTAAATACTAGATCATAGACTGTATTGTAACATACAAAAATCTATAAATACAAAGTTTCAATAGTCTCAAAAGAGTGACAAAAACAATAGATTATACGAAGAAAATCTCCAACTGGGAAAATATAATATTGGAACATCAAAAGGACAAAATAATGTACAAAGCCTTTAACTTTCCTAGAAAAACTTAGGCGGTCACCAACATAAAGGAAGGTTCAATTCTTCATAGAGAACTGAAATAAAAGTAACTCGCCCACACTAAATTAAAATCCTATGTTTCAGTCAACAAGAGATCAATAACAGAGAACGACGTGTTTGAAATACTTGTAGGAAAGAGAAAGCATAATAAAAAGTAATTGAGCCAAAAACGATAGCAATAAAAACGGAATCGGAAAAGACAAAGTGCCTGACAGGTAGTAGGGATATATAAACGTATGAGAACTTCGAACAGACCATAATTTTAACCATGAAAAACACTGACAAAAATATGTTCAATGCCGTTTGAATTGAGTTGTGTTTATTATTTCTACTGAAAGAAACACAAAGTAAAAAGGTGTAATCAACTTATCACAAGTATTTGACAACACATAACGAAAAACACCCACACTATAAATGAATACAAAAATGTGGAAAATTCTGTGTAGGCGACGTTCGGATTTAATCTGATATTGCATTACAATGTGGCTGTTATTGACAGAGAATTATCCTCAGTTATTACATTACAAGAATGGTATCATGTAACCCCATTCTCTTGTAAGCAGATGCTTGCATATATTTATATGGTTGCAAGAGAATGAAACAGGTTCTGCCAAAATATGTCACCTGAACAACATACTAATTGTATTTACGTGTATATTTCTTCATCTTGTACATGGATAATAAATAAATTATCCTCTTTATAATGTTTTATAACTTTCATTATATTTATGTGATTCTCACATGTTATACATGCAACAGAAACCTTAAAAAGTATTAATTTGATAACACATCATAACACTCATCAACATAAAGAACTGAATTCAGTAGGACGGGAAATGCTTGCCCGTCCATGTCTCCATATTGAATTTCCATTCGTTTTCTTCATTAAGTCCAGAAAATTGTCCGTTTGATTCTTAGAAATTAAACTTTAAATTTGCAATGAAACGCCCACGTTTTTGTGAGAATAAGACTTTCTCTAACAGAAAGTGGATTCTTATAGTAACGAGTTTTCATATCTATAACATTTTCTTTTCTTCGTTTCAGTAGCATATATTGTCAAATATTTCTTTACTTTATCTTTAAGATGGCATATTCCAAAATATCAGAAAAGGAACAGACTGGCGAGATATGTTTACCTATTTTCCTAAGTTAGAATTGATATATATTGGCAGTCTATGATATAGAATTGATATACATATATATATATACGTGATGAATTCAGATGTGGGAATTCTTCAATTTCACTTATGATTTCGTCGCTGCTGTAATTCAGGGATTGGATTCCCATTGCGAGTATACTGAAGTTAATTATTCGGAATCCAGTTCAAACTGTAGGTCTTGCCCTTCCAATCCCAACTTGACACTTTTAAAGTCAGCTAGAAACAGTATCAATTCAGTTTAAATAATATTCTTTTAAATGTCAGTTTAGTCTGTTTGTAGCTGCACTTGTACAATACGTTTTCATTTAGCCCCAGTTCCCACTTGCGGAACGAAATACGCGCGGCGGCCTCACGAATTCATATGGGTCATTGAAGTAGTTCATACAGCAACGAAAACTCTGCGGTCGCGGAACGTTTCCGCAAACCTTCCGCATCACCCATAGTGTCGCGGAGGCTTCCGCAAGTTCCTTATGGGCCATTGCACAGCATTGGATCGTTCACACTAGCAAAGAATAGACGTGCGAAAGTTGTGCGGAATGGATGTAGAAAAAGTTGATGATGAACTGCTTTTAATGTAGATTGAGAAAAGAGCGTGTATTTGGGATATTCGAACAGAAGAATACAAGGACAGGAACAAGAAGGATGCA
>JAGDQP010005665.1:16609-76658 GCA_022664845.1 Lepisma saccharinum
AATTGTGGATATTTCATCAGTTCGCTGATTTCGGGACTTCTTTTGTTAGGTATTTGAAACACTCGCATTCTCTTGACAGAGACTTCACAAACTACGTCATGATCTCAACTTTGATGTGAAATCAAGATGTACTTCTTAGGACCCAAGAACATTTGGATCAACGAGATATTAGTTCACAACGATTTTATTTCCAATTTCCAATGCTACTTGTCTTAGATTATCCCTTCTTCGCCAGAGTTGGTTTCTGTCTCAACTGTTCTACTCACATAGGGAACAATAGTACTTGGTGTATCCTCCTTGCAGTCCCAAAAGCGTAGATAGGAATTTTAAATTCCCGCATATAGTCCACTCATGGTCACTGTATTTTAACTTTGATAGAATCAAGCTTAAATTCCCGTACCGCTCTTTCAAGTGCATTGAATGGCTATTGAATATAGAAGCAAATTTATAACCATTGTAAAGAAGCACATCCTTTATGCTTTGTTTTGAGGAGTCAATGATTCGTAACTATCATACTCCAAATTAAAGATTTTTTATGAACTCAAGAACGTCGTTGCATTACATTAACCCGCTGTCTTGAGAAATATATCGAACAAAATCTTTTTCCGGGTTTCTGTATCCCGAGAGTGACGTTCCTGGTACCAGCCATTTATTTGCCTTCAGTTTTGAGTCTAGAAACTCTGCTGACTCTTTATGAAGATCTAACTCTGATGAGATCATTTACGCTCGTAGATCAGACTATATGAATAATTGAGGATTATTCGTATCAGCCCTGAACTCTTCACCAGAATCAGTGTCTTTATGATCAGTGCCATCAGGAATGGAGGCATCCTCTGAGAAAGGTTTTGGTGTTAGCACGGAAATACCAGGACCATAAGAAGAATCCTCATGGAAGAAAGCACACTTTTTACAGCTTTGAAAGACGTGCCTTCTATCAAAGTATTCAGAAATTTTGAACTCACTTAAGGTTTTGAATTATATTTATTTATAGCCCTCCCGCGACTCAAGCTAATTGAACAAGAAAAATATCCCCTTCTTTTGATTAGAAAAGTACCAATTGCTCTGTGTGAGTACAGTACGAACCGTCAGGTAATAATACAGAGAAGCCAAGTTGACTATTGCTTTTCGTTGAAAAATCTTACGTGATGGGTGTCATTTTCGGATTTAGCGCACCCAAAAACATAAGAATAAGTCAAAACTTTGTAAACAACTTTTCCATTAAAGGCCTGTGATATCTATAGATATAAGAGTTTCTTTGATCAAATGTCTATATATATGTTGTATCGAGTTATAAGCGCACACAAGCAAGCCAACGTCACAAATGACGTAATATCTCTGCTAATGTAACGTAAGGCTTGGCAACTCATAATCGAAGTAGAGTCCAAGGATTATATTTGTAGTTATGTTTGCAATTGATGCACTGCAACATAAAGAGAGTTACATTCTTAGATAGCTTACATTATACAGTAGGCAAGCACAGAAATCTCTTCTATGTTGCAATCCGGTCCATAAGTTCCCGGACTAGGGCCATTTAAAAAGAACAAGAAAGCTGGTATTTTTGTTTATTGTTTGTTTATTCAAAATTGGCTCCATTTGAAGCAATACACTGCTGAGCACGTATTTCAACTTTTCCATGGTATTGGAGAACTCTTCTACGGGAATTCTGTTCAGTTGAGCGGTCATAGCTTTTTGGATCTGCTTAATAGTATCGAATTATTCACCCTTTAGTTTGAACTTCACCTTGGAGAACAGAAAATAACCGGACGGAGACAAACCTGGAGATGATGCAAGGTTACGATTTGTTTTTGAACCAGAAACTATTTACTCACGCGAGTTCATGTAGAACAAATCTTGCGCACACTTTTTGTTTTCTCAAGTCTTCGGTTAAAATTCGTAAAATCACAGTGTTTTGTATATTGAGTGTATGTGCTATTAAGTTAAACTTCACTTTTCGATCTTCTTTGACCATTTTGGCTACGGTGGCAATGTTGTTATCGGTTCTGGTTGTTCTGGGCCGATCACTACGCTCGTCGTCCTGCACTTACTCCCCACCCTCTCGAAACCGTATAAGCCACTAAAAAACAACTGTTCGGCTTAATGCTAAATCATTTTTAGCGTGTCTGTTGCAGATATATCGGATTTATAGCAGAATTTAATCGTTGTTCGTCCTTCTTATCCATTTCACACTTTGACAAAGACTAAAACGAGCGGTGTGAATCACACGTTTATTTCTTCTAAACTATTGCAACTACACTAGCGGCAATTTGCGCTGTTGTTCAGTAGGCTTAATACTACGTAATCTAATCGCTGTCCCACAAATAGCGTTGGTAGGAAAGCGGTAAAAATAATCCGGGAACTTGTTATTAATAATCTGATTATCAAGATAACGTCATTTATGTGATGCACATTGAAGTTTTAAGATTTAATTTCTTTTCAGGAATGAAAGCAGATGGATAGAAGCGTGTAAATTGTTTTAGAAAACGATGCCATTTCTTAACCATACATGCTCGATATTTAAATTTGTCGGAAATTTGAATGTGGCGGAAATTTTAAATACCAAAATATACATTTTTTTTTAATAAAAGTGCAAAACATGAAACTAACAACGCGCCTCCTCTAGAGGCTGGATATGTTTAATTACGATATATCGGCGATAGATGGCGGAGAGCGCAACACTATGAAAGTATTAGATCTTGCATACGACGTACAGTAAACCGCCACAAGCATCTGATTTCTCTTAAGTACATAGTACGGCAAACCGGTTTGCATGGTTAAAGTTGAGCGAAGAAGAGGGTATCACTGCCTCGTTCATACAAAGGTCGTGGGGCCTTCTCGCGAAGGGAGCTTTTTGCACTCTGAAGATGGCGAGTTTCACGCTCGAAGAACAGCTTCTTATTATTCCTTGTCTCCATTTGCAATACTCACACCGAAATTCATCGTCAGTTGATTGAAACATGTGGTGATTGTATCATGGACGTGAAAACAGATTTCGTTGTTACAACAGCTCAACGAAGCTTAACTTCGTGTCAAACCAAACCGAAAGAGAATTGGTCGCGCACCAGTTGGTCGCACAGCATGGTTATCAGAGTGGAATAAATGGTTATGCAGAACAGCCGTTTGGCTTTTAAAGTCCTCGCAGTCGGCATCTCGGAAGGATCTGTGCTTACGGTCCTGCATGAAGACCTCAAAATGCAGAGTTGTCTCTGATTGTCTTCGCGAATGATGTCAGACAAACACAAAGCTTCACGCTTCGCGATGTGGCAGACAATCTTGACACGCATGAACGATGTTTTCATTTCATCAATAGGCACAATGGACGATACGCGGATTTAATTTATCAATTCGGAAAATAAAGGACAATTTACCCAACGCAAGCTCAGAGACGCACCACCAGTGAAGAAAAATTATACTTCAGTTATTGCTGAGAAAATTATGGGTGCCAAGTTTTGGGATAGGAAAGGAGTTATTGTTGCTCAATACATTCCCAAGGACACCACAGTGATGACTGCAACCTCTGAAGATATTTCGAAAACGAAGTTCCTTCGAGAATTGTAAGAGAAACGACCACAAAAGGCTGCAGCAGTGCACTTTCACCAAGACCATGTTTCTGCTCATCACGTGACTTTGTTAAGAAATTTCTTAATGACAGTAACTTTTGAAGTTGTTCCTCATGATAAATACTCCTCTACCTTCGCATGTAGCAATTCTTGGCTATGTCCAAGAGTGAAGAACACTCTTCATGGTCGCATAATTTAAAATTGTTCTGATCTTGTATCAGCGATTTTCTAGTGCGTAAAACAGAGTCCCTAACGAAGCGTTTGCTGCGATCATTTACTCGTGGTGTCAGCTTTGTGAAACAATTGAGGCGGAGCCCAGTTATGGGACTGTGTGCATAAGCAACCGCCAGGATTCAGCAGCGAGGATCGTATTTTATGATCAATGTTGCGTTCGAAAAATTGCGGCGCGGCATTTGCAACGACACATCAACTATTTTCTAAACCCCATAGTTCGAAAATTGAAATTCCCCCTGAAACTCGAGAACCGCCTCTGCAATATCGATGAATGATACTAGATTCAACTTGCCTTGCCGGGACCTTTCCAACGACAACTCAACCACTTTACTAGTTCTAGTAGTTCCAAAGTTGAAAATCCCTGTCGAAACTAGGGAACCATTCTTGCAATCTGGATGAATGATATGGATTTGAACTTGTCTTGGCAAGACCTTTCTAAGAACACCTCAACCATTTTCTTAGACCGGACAGAACGGGCGCTTAAGGCTTCAGAGCATTAGCTGCTGAAGGCTAAAGAAGTGTATGTTTACAGGGTGACTATATTGGTGAGTGATGTTATTTTAAGGACGTTTAATGTGAGTACGTTTCTCAAACTAGAATTGGAGACTTTAAAACTTTAATATTCTTCGTATTAATATTCTGTCAAAAAATGGCACTTCCAAGCAAAGCAATCCCTCTTCCTCCACTGAAACAATTAACAATATTTTACATTTTTAAAACTTTGTTTCTCTTCATCGACCCAGAGCAAAGATTCTTTTTGTTGACGAATGCATCTTTCACTTTTGCTACTCCCACTCTTATTTCCTTTTTACACTCACAAATCTTCACTTACTTGAAACTGGATACCTGTTGGATGCTGGACTGTCGGTCACGAGGTAAGGGATTCGAATCCTGTCAGGACATGATTGTAGATGTTAAAAGTATTACACTCGTATCGGAACGGGCCAAAGATAAAAATAGAGCAAACAAAATAAAAACTTTTATCTGAATATTTGTTTTACTTCTTTTTTACATTGTTGATATTTACGGTATGTAATATTTTCTGTGTGACAAACAAGAAACGGACACAAGTTTGCTGAAAATTTTCGTTTCAAATAACCATAGAACGTTCTAGTATTATGCTTAGAGAATCAAGTTATAGTGGATTTTCTTCTGATAGCTTAATTTACACGCGTATGAAACAAAACTACGTTTTAATTGTGATGTACTGAAGTGCTAACAGTCCTATTAACTACGAATTAAAATAAAAACAAGTTTAGTATTGGTTCTATATAGGCAAAACAAAAGTGTCTCCGTATAATATCAAACGTTTCTTTAAGAACTAATTCCAAAATTAGAGTCAACGTCATAGTTTTTCCCACTCTTTCAGATGATGAGGAATTTAAAGATGTATGAATCATCTCTGTCTCATTGGTAGTTAGTGAGATCTAGAAGGGACAGGCGGAGAATGCTAAGCGATGTAAAAGGATCTGCTACTTATAGAGTCAAAGTCGTAGTTTTCGCGCCCTTTCAGATCACAACAAAACCCACGGTGTATTGCTCGGCTCTTTCTGACTTGTAGTTCTAGGGTGATACAGATGGAAAAAGACTAACAATTGAAAAGGGTCTGCCACCTTTAGAGTCAAAGGGGGTGTTTTCCCTACCATTTCAGACCACGACGAATACAAAGGTTTATCGCTCATCTCTATCTGACTTGTATCAGCTTATCCCGTAAGTAATGTCATATGTGCGATGCCCACTGCAATGACCCCATCTGACGAGCCGATAGGGAAGTAGACTGCATGTGCCATAGTTGAGTCATATAGGACACTTGATTGTGCAGCAGTTTGTAGAAGGAGAACTGTCTACTCTACGTTTTGAAAGTGTGGCTTATGTTTGATCATGGAAGTATCGATGGACCACATACGGCATGTCATGCTGTATGGATATCACCAGGGACATCCAGCCAGCGCAGCGGCACGAAATACCAATCCTGTTAATGGTCAGGGTGCTGTGGATATGCGAAAGTGCCAGAGCGGCTTCTAGATGTTTCGGTCTGGGGATACTAGCCTTACCGATAAACAGTGAGAAGGGAGACCTGTGCAGCTGGACAACGGTACCCTGCAATCAGCGGCGGAGGCGAATCCAATGCAAACTGTTAAAGAACTGGCCAGCAAACTCCATGTCATCCATCCGACCGTTCATAGTCATCTTCAGGACCTTGGGTATGTGTCGAAACTCACAAAAAGCGTGCCCCACGCGTTAACACTAAGGGTGCACGCGAAGCAGCAGCGAGTTGACATATGCAGTTCCCTGCTCACCCTTCACAGATGTGAACGATTGCTAACAGCATCGTGGCAGGGGATAAAAATGGGTCCTCTGCCATAACATTACACTCAAACGGCAGTGAGTACCTAAAGGAGGGCAGCAGAAACTCTACCAAAACTGTATCTCCACCCCTGCAACATGATGTTGAGCGTTTGGTGGGATATCCGTGGGATAATCCTTTTTTAGCTCTTGTCACGTAACTAGGCCCTCAATGCAGATCTCTACTGTAAGCAGCTTGAACGCCTACGGACTTCATTATTACAGGAAAGAAACGTCCTGCTTAGATTATTCACATGGCTGTGTTCATCCACGGTGATAATGCGCGCTCACACACGGCAAGAAGGACCTGCTCTAAGATCGAGGAATGTGGTTGGAAGAAACTCCCTGCCCGGCGCTTTCGCCAGTCTTGCACCAACAGACTACTGTCTTTTTCTCAGCCTGGGAGAACACTGCAAAATGAGGATAACGTGCTACGAACAGTGACCCAGTTCTTTGCCTCCAAAAGCGGTGACTTCTTTCAGCAGGAGATTCAACAATTGGTTGACACGTGGTAGAGTGTTTTGGAGTCCGATGGAGAGACTGTTCCTAGCTAATGGTAGTGTTCCAGGAAAGTTATGGTTTGTTTCCGTATGGTGTAAAAATACTACATTACTTATGGGATAATCTGATAGTTCCTGAGGTCTAAGGAGTACAGACGGGAAAGCTAAGTGATTTTCAAAAGACCTGCCACCTTTAGAGTCAAAGAGGCAGTTTCCCTACCCGTTCAAACTACCGCGAATCTAACGGTTTATAGCTCATCTCTGTCTGACTTGTAGTTCCTGAGATCTAGGGGAGGGAAGAGACGGAGAAGGCAAAGCAAATGAAAAGGCCCTGCCACCTTCTGAGTTAAAGTGGTAGTTTGTATCTCTCATCTCTGTCTGATTTATAGTTTATTAGATATAGGGGGGTACAGACGGAGAAAGCTAAGCGATTTTTTAAAAAAAACTCTCAGTTTTATGATCAAAGTGATAGTTTTCCCCACTCTTTTAGACCACCACAAATATAACGGTGTATCACTAATCTTTATCTGGCTTCTAGTTCCTCATATCTATGGAGTACAGACGGAGAAAGCTATTTAAAAGGACCTGCCACCTATAGTGTCAAAGTCATAGTTTTTTCACCCTTTCGGTCCACGATGAATCCAATGGTGTATCGCTCATCTCTGTCTGACATTTAGTTTCTGAGATCTAGGTCGGGTAGATAGCTTCCTCATCGAAATACACGAGCCCAATGGAGAAAATGAAGAAAAAGAAAAGGATCTGCCAACTTTAAAATTATAAATTTCTCCATCTTTTCAGGCCACGATGAATCCAAAGGTGTATTGCTAATCTGTGTCGCACTTGTAATTTCTGAGATCTAGTTGCGGGATACAGTCTGACAGAGAGGATAAGCTGTATAGTTTCCCCGTATATATATATGAATGCGCCAAAAAAAAGGAATATTTTTCTTCAGCGACAACTCTGGAGTGATATTAGGGAGATCAACGTGTAAAACAAAGCAATCAATCCTAGAAAATAGTAACCCTCGTATAATGATCTTTTCTGTCTCTTCCTGTATTCTTCTGTTTCTAAACCACACATATAAAGTGTTCATGAATCCATTTTGTATTCCTTCTTTGTCTATTATTTACACGTACAAAGGAAGTTAAAAAAAGGCAAACGCGGAAGTAAATGACTAAATATTTCAAAAGTGTTTCGCTTCTTATAAGTTTGTTAGCTTACTCTCGTTCATTTTTAGACTGGATTTGATTCTTTCAAAACTTCCAACGGCTTCTGAAATTTTCCATGCATTTCAGAGTGATGCAATGCAGAATATAATAGCTCCCAACTCACCTATTCATGTTCATGTGAATCACACCACTGAGCACGTTTAAAACCTAAACGCCATCACCTGGAAAAAATAGAACCAAGAGCGTTGGGCGCTAGATGACGAGATTGATTAAACTCTAATGAATTCCTGCATTCTCTGTGCGTTTACAGTGCAGCTACTGAGCTTTGAATATTAATTCAAAGCAGGCGTAAACGTGAAAAGGAAGAAGAAAAGTTAATCGCAGTTTCCATCCTTTGAAGCAGTTGGTCATTTTGTGTGTGTGTAACACAGCAGAATAGAATAAAATGGTCTCCATTAAATTCACCTTCTAAATGTATTTTTTCAGTATTATGTTACGAACAATACATGCTTATTATTAAGTAATGCAAAATGAAATTCCATTCACATCTTATATAGCAGTTTCAAGTGACCATAAACACCGTAATAAATGGATAATTAAATGCTTTACTTAATTTCCTATAAAAAGAGTAACATTTGTAAATTTTATGTAAAACACAAACTCAAAATTTGTTTAGCAGGGAAGTCATGTATATAATTTTCTTTGGATATATTGATGATTCGATCCTAGCCATTTTATGAAGAGAATGATGATGATGATGATGATAAACTTTCTACCAAGAGATCGATTTGTGTCTCGAGGGTCTCCAAGATGATCCAATGGTGGGTTGTCAATGCCTTCTATTGATTTAACATCATCTGGAGATTCTAAAGACGAAATGTACAAATTCAAGAGAATTTTAAACCACTTATAATTCTACTGGGAATCGAACCCGAAACCAAGGCAATACAACTTTGTCTACATGGTATGTTGCAAAATCGTTCTAGAAAATAGTATAGTATTCTGTACCATTGTATTGTATAGAAAGTATTGTGTTGCAGTACACTGCATAAAACGTATCTGGTACTTCCGAGAGTAATGGCCACCCTCTCGCTGTTTCGATGTGTGCAACTAATCCACCTCATCAGAAATAAAGAGAAATTTTAAAAAGATTCACGGCAATGGATATACACCCAAGATACTCTACAAGATACACTAACAGGATGGTACTTTAGTGCTATGAATCACCAAGAACTCCATTAAAACAACATTCACACCCATTTTTTTCTGAGTTGTCTAACTTCTTGTCACACGTATACACACCCACTCACACCCATGTGTATCCTGTATATCCGCAAAGTGTTATATGACACGTCTTGCTTTCGGGAATTATGCAGTGTAGTGATTCGAGTTTCAGCAAGTACTAACTTGATAATTTACTACAGCATGTCAGCTCCAGCTTCTGAAGGAAACTATTCCACACACAAAAAAAGAAGCCATAGGAAATTTTATGTTTTGCTACGGCAATTTTAGATGCCAGCATTCCTGTCCGAAAACTAGTTTCTTCCATAGCTTAGCTTCTATTGTATGACAACGAAAGGAGAAAAAAAAACTATCGGGGGTTTTAACATGCCATGACTCTAGAGATGAGAAATTAATTTAGTAGTACAAGAAAAGTGACATTTTTTTAAGTTCTACCGCAACTACTTGCGTGTATATTACGATAAAACATTGCTCCAAATTTTGAAATTCTGGTAAAATCACTGGGAAAGCTTTTTCATCTAAAACAAATAGATTGGAATCCTTTTAACATTGTTTACTTTATTTCACAATGGTTCGTGGTGTACTCAAATCTTGCAAGGTTAATTTATCTTATTTCCCGATGTCATACAATGACGAAACTTTCTACAGCGGCTTAAGTCGGTAGATAATACAATATTCCATTTTTACTTCCATATATTTCTATATATTTTTAAAAAATATATTTTTTTTTAATATGGACTTCTTTATCCTAACATAAATACTAGCCGGCAACGATGTGGCGTTTCGTTGCAGAACACTTTAGGATTTGGGTTACAAAACATTAGCTTAAGAGAAAGCACTAAACACAGAAATAACTCGAAAAAAATATTCAATTTTTTTTAAAAACATGCTTTTTTTAAACAGATCGTACTAGAAAGCAAAAACAAAAAAAAAATTGTTTATGCTTGACTAAATTGAAATGCATGGGGCGCGCCACTTGAAGAATTTATAACGTGACTGTATATGAGAACGCGCCCCGTGTTCTTCTTCTCAATCATGGATAAACAAACATATTTTTACTTGCAGTACGAATTGTTTACGAAAGGCTGGTCTTTAGAAAGTTTTATTATTATTTTTTTTATCATCATTGTAAAGAAATCAGAGGCAATGCACCGTAACAGTTCCAACCACTAAGGACTATACACACAAATTACGTTGTTCAATTCGTGCAACCAACTCCTGTTATTGTATGATGGTGGAAAGCACTTTTTCTGTAATATAGGATGTTTACGAGACCACGTAATGAAAAACAATCTTTTACTCGGCAGTACGTGTGTGTCGTAGATGCAGACATTTATTCTAAAGAACATTCAAGCTCCTTAAATCTGTTTTCTTTTCTGTGGCTTATTGGTTGGTTTGAAGGAAAAAATGCAACAGATATGAGTGCAACATATTATCCTGGGGCTTTACTCACCACACAAAATTGTGCGCTTTAATGCATTTCTTTCTCACGTTGGTGTAAAAGTGCGTCTTGCAGAATTTATTATGAACATCATTGGTATTGCATCATATTCCTAGTTATATAACATTTTGTAGAATATAATGAACGTTTATGTTTCGATTTAACTCTGAACCATGTGTGTTTTACTAGTTTTTTGAGATGAATTAAAATACTTTTATCAAAGCTATACGATGAATCTATAACACTGAAATAACTTTTAACAGAAGACAGTGTTATGGAACTTTTTGTCAAAGACACGTGATATTCTTAGTAACAATTGTTCAGTTTCTAGTACCATTTAACAAGCATTTCGTTTGGATGTACAACAGGACTTGTTCGTCTATTAGAGTAACTTTTCCCAGAAAGTAGTCTGAGCGTTTAACTAAATATTGGATAGTAAATGAGATAACAATTTCTTCTTTCTTATAAGGTTTCAAGTGTTTAATATAATTCAAATTGCAGCCTGTATAGTGCCTAAGTCTGCTTTCGAACTTTGGGAGCTGACACGCCACTAGCGAAGTGCAACTTTTGGGTGAAGAGTAAGGGAAACTTATGGTAAAAGCCTATATCTGAAGTCTTACGTTTTACAGTAAGTACTATTAATGTTATCTTATCATATGTTGAGGTATACATTTTGATCATTCACATAAACTTCCAAAGAAATTTGCTGGAGATGCCTCAGCAAAACAGTGTTTGATTCTACTATATTTCGTTAATGTTGAGTCATTGTTAGTGATCTCTAAGGAGTCAAAGTAATTATCCGTTTCTGATTATGTTCTGTGAACAAGAAATAATTGAATGGCTCAGTGTGAAAAGGTACAGAAGTCACTTTTATCAACGTTTGAGGAAAACGCACAAAAGTGCTCTTTCACCAAGAAATGAAAGCAAAAATATTAATTTTTCTACCTGCGAGCTGTTAACTCTGATATAATTGTAACTGCACATTGTTTATTGTGTATTAATTTTGGTCACAATTTTGTGATTTTTACTCAGTAGTGGGTAAAAGTGACTCT
Source organism: Lepisma saccharinum (assembly GCA_022664845.1). Classification (NCBI taxonomy): domain Eukaryota; kingdom Metazoa; phylum Arthropoda; class Insecta; order Zygentoma; family Lepismatidae; genus Lepisma; species Lepisma saccharinum. Next base: position 28,151 of record JAGDQP010005665.1, read on the forward strand.
GGTCCATTTTTACATTCACAATTCCATGATACTAGATCAGTCTTAGTGTTGTTCTGAAAGCTGTAACCCTACACAGAAAGTTCGTTTATCTGGTTAACCGTTATATTTTCTTAACATTTGTCTCCTGAGGACAAGTGAGTATGATCGCGGACTTCGAAGTTGAAGTGTAAAGATATGAAAAATGTTCATATGTATGAAATATAATGAAGTTGTACAAAGTAAGAATAAATAGCCTCAATTGTAACGTACACAATCAACTGATGATAAGTAGTGGATGTAATACACTAATAATTGCATTAATAGCAATACTTTTGTACGTTTTTAAAACTTGCAAACTCTTCTTCGTCAAGGGAATTTCCTGATCAAATACAAAATATAATTTAGGCGGTAGGCGCAAAATAGAGCCATAGAGCTATAGGCTCTTTTCCTTGAGAATGTTTAATTCAATGCACCGCGTTTTAATCTGAGGTGCGAGGAGACAAAGGTTCACAATATATCGCACAATTAGTATTACGTGAGATCTGAATAAAATGTTCAATTAGCGATGATAATTAAATCATGCACACACGAAGATAAGAACGGTACCCAGTTTATGTTGGTTAGCGCTACGTAATGTATAGAGAAATCAATTGGAAAGGAATTTGCAAGACTTGAACTGCACAGAGGTGGAACGTTTTTACCCGAGCGTCTTTCCTACAATAAGACAGATATTGTAAAACATTTTGTTAAGGAAGAACATGGCCGAAGTTGGGTTTACAAAACTTTAGTCAAGATAGAATACGGGTAGGGAGTGACCGGAAGAAAGGATCATCTGGCGAGAGAACGAAATTGGACAAATGAGAAAATAGTTTTACAAAAGACTCTGGGTACCAAAGCTGGCGTCAGGTACAGACAACTGAGGAAGAAATTTGGTCGTTGTCACAAAATAATAAAGACGTTAGTGCAAGAAATAGGGTTTATTGAAAGAAAAGATAAAAGTGCCCCTGAATTCAAGCCTGATCAAAACAAGTAGCAGCAAAAATGACTGTCCCGTTTGTTTTAATACACACAGAAAAATTTTCACTGAACGTCCAGTTGCAGGCAGTCAAATGTTCAGTTCCATATGGGACAGCAAAACATAAGGTAATGCCAACTGAACTTTTTTAGTAAAAGGTATTTAGTGAACGGAACCATACGTTCAGTAAGCCGTTACAGTGCCTCGTACTGGACGCATATAGTAAACAGTGGGCGGGTACCGGATGCATCTAGTTGGCGGCACTGTACTGTTCAGTGGGGGTACTGTACTATTCAGTTGGGGGCACTGTACTGTTCAGTTGGGGGCACTGTACTGTTCAGTTGGGGATACTGTACTGTAGTGCGACAAATGACATATAGTGGCACCTTAGTCGCTATACGTACGAAAAAATAAGGCATAGGCGTACATTATATAAGAAGTCCATTCTTATATGGGACAGTAATATTTCGTGCGTTTCCAGCTCTATTTCTGCAGAGTCAGCAGCGACATAACTACTGCAAAATACATATAAACTCAATATGAGGAACATTATTCAATAACACCTTGCCCCTTGTACTTAAGAAAAATTACAGATTCTCTCAGGTAGAATTCTTAATTGTCCAACTATGAAATTATCCATTCCTCCCTGCAAATTTTCTAAAATAGCTGCGACTTTGCGGAAACTGACTCGCATTTCCTTAAGTGATACTCAAAGTCACTAATCACTTCACATCATAAGTAATTTTTATTCTAAAGCAAACTATAACCTAACTTTACCTATGTGGAATCTTTACAGTCTAATAAGATATTAACATTTGAAGTAAATACCTACCTTTAAATACAGTGGTGTATGATTCGAGTCATCATCTTCTGAGTATTAATGTCACCTCTTCCATTGTTTATTTATTACTCCTGAGCTATTATCCTGATCATCAGAATTTGGGTTACACTGTTATCCTCGTCTTGATGGAGATACTGCGAAGTTATCAGTTCGGTGGTTGAAGAATATTGTGTTTTTTTTTTTTACTTTTTTTTCGTTAATATTGAAACTAGGACGTAGTAGGTGTTAGGTCCATTCGTAACAGTGTTACCAAACATTCCGTTACCTGTCACTAAATGTCGCGTTTAGTAAAAGGCAACGGATTATTGGAGTAACCGCAACTAGAACCGTCCAGCTACGTTCTCCTCACTAAGAATTTGGTGCCTGTTACTGTTAATGTTTAGTAACAGTTTGCATAATATATAGTAACTGGCATCAGACATGTTTTGTTGAAGTACCACCAAACATCGTTCAGTTCTTGGTACTATATTGTTCAGTATCTGTTACTCTAGGTTTAGTTGCATTAGCCAGAAACCTTTTACCATTTGTGTTTCGGTGCTCGTACCATACAAGTTGGCTCTTGTCCAGTTCGCAGTACCAGATGATTTGTTGACGGTACCAGAAAACCCTTAACTGAACCTGTTTAGTTAAAATTTATGGATCGATTTTTCTGTGTGTATACGAGGAAATTTATTACCACTTCCTTTCCCACATCCGATCAAATATTTTGTTAAGAAGAAAGAAGCAGTACCTCCAGCTGAAAAGTTCTAAAAAAAGGCCAAATTCTGAGACAAGGTTTATGTTTTGGCTCAAAAGGGCATTCGGAGCCATGTTTCTACAGTCCCAGGAAGCAATGAACGCGGAAACCTCGTGCATTAGGTAGTGCATTGAGAAGAGGTTATGCGCCTAAATTCAAAAGTACTATCCTGATAACCAAGGTTACATCTTCTGGCCCGATTTTGCACTGTCCATTTTAAAGTGGCAACTGCTCAGATAATTGCGGAAAATCGTCAATTTCGTGGACCCTCCAAACGTACTACAGTTAAGCCCATTGGACAGTTTGGGGCTTATCAGAAACGAAAAGTGTACGACTACAATTAGGAGGCAAAGTTAAAGGAGTACACAAAATTTTAAGAAAATAAGTAAGGTAATATAGTGTTATTTTACAGATACCATTTTGCTGAACAGCATACATGATATAATCAAACAAAATAAATATAAAAAAGCGAAGACCAAATTTTATCTTCAAATGTGTTTTGCCAAAGAATATTTGCTTTAAAAGATAAAACATATTATTCCCTAATTCATAATGCTGCTAATATATGGGTACTTTAAACTTTTCAATATCATACTACTACTACTACTACTACTACTACTACTACTACTACTACTACTACTACTACTACTACTACTACTACTACTACTGCTACTACTACTACTACTACGTAGAAAAGGAAACAAGTTGCAGCAGTCCAAAGTTAAGGAAGAAAGTCTCTACATTTAGATAATAGTCACAGAACTGAAAATTACATTTGGAAAAGCATCTGGGGGTTAGTAACAGTCCCCATGGTCATAGTCCACTTTACTACCACAGCTGATGATTTCTTCACCTGACACTCTTTATAGACTCGACTTGCCTATTTCTAAAATTTGTAATGTACAGATGGCAATTCACGTAGCTTGATGTTACTGATATATTAATACCTGGCACGTTAGATAAATTATTATTATACACATCATCTCTATTTCCAGATATAGCGTGTCGCTTAGGCTGTTCTTTAATTCAAATACAACTTTAGTCTGGGCGTAGTTCGAGCGTAGGATAATATTTATATATTGTTTTTATAAATTGTCCTATAATATTACAGCAAACACGAGACACGGTAATATAGTTCTTTAATATTAGTACCTTTTCTGATTCTAGATTAATAAATATTTCTTATTATTGGTAATAATTTTACTATATATTACTTATAATATATCACTTCGAAAGATAATACAAATTGTTCAAACCTGCTCTACCTTAAAAGTGGAAATTCCAAATTTGCAATAGGTGGGAAAGGGATTTCTTAAATGAATTAGGCGATTTCCAGAAATAGGTCCTGAAGTATAGGTAGGTCGAAATGTGCATGCGTAACACGACTTTCCGTATGAGGAAAAAATACATTTGTAACTGCTGTTCAATCGGTCCATGACATCTCTCTCATTGATAAACAAATATTCGATAAATGCATGTTTATATCTCCAAAATGCGATGAAATTTCCATCTTGTTGTACCAAGCCGCCATAGCTCAGTGGTAGAGCGTTGGCGTAGCATTCAGCAGGTCGTGGGGTCGATCCCAGGATTTTCCTCAGTCGCACCAGGCAAATGCATGGATGGCACCGTCAATAAAGGCGTTGGCCGCTACGTTCTCGAATCCTTTCCCTTCCCTATCCCGATCTGGGCCTTAGTTGCCTAAAAGTCATAAAATTCAAATTATCTCCCGGTAACTAGGAGGTTTTCATTATTTGTTGGTGTAGTATCATCCTTCGAGTCTTCTCAGTGTATTAGTCACCTGCTAGTATAGCAAAAAGATGACAAATTTAGTTTATTCGTGCTAATTCAGTTGAATACGCCATTCATGGAGATGACACGTGTTTTATTATAGTTTTCTCCAACTTTATTTTTTAGTTATTTCTTTGACTACCCAAGCCGCTTATTTAATGGCACGGTACTGTCTAACATTTATGAGTGAGTGAACACGGAGTGTACCAATAATAATTTAAATTAAAAGATTGTACACAAAGTGATCAAAATTGGTCTAATTTGAAATATCCAACATATGTACAAAAATGTAAAGGAAATACACTACCTTTTATAATATGTACAAGCCTTGTATATTGTTTGTAGAACTGATTCTTTTTTGCGTTTGAGTATCTCAAGCGCTCAGGAACGCACACCGCCTTCTACTCTGCATGTATGCTTACAAACGTCAGAAAATTTAGAACCCCAGAATGCCAACCACAGGCTCTCGCAGTTGTTGTGACTGGAGGAAAACACGAGGCTACTATTGTTCAGTTCCTTAAGGAAAAAGAAAATTATATAGAAACTAGCAAATGGACGTTTTCTCTATAGTGGGTGTTGTTGTTCGTTAGAAGTAATAACAAAATAAAAGGTTGTTGTGAGTTTGGAAATAATGGATGTTTGGATGAAAGGCTTCCGGGCTGCTTTCTAAACCCGCAGAAAGGAAAGGAAGGAAGGAAAAAAGAAAACTTAATGGATAGCCAGTAGGGGAGAAAACAAAAACACAGACTCGAGAACAAGACGAATAATGAACTTCCTATCCCACTTCGAATCTGCTCCACAGAAGGTTGCCGGCCACAGAAGCTACACAACTAATCAATATAAATGGGCACAGATAAAAATGCCTCTTGCAATAAAATGTAGAGTATATAAAGCAATGTTTTGGATCCTGAGTCACTAAGCAATTAAAAGTAAGAATAACAAATTATGTAAAAAATATCATAATTGAAGAAGTAATTCGAAATGAAAGTACAAGTCAGGAAAATCTAGTCAAAATAAGAAAAAAATAAAACCGGTAAGCTAATGTGGTTGATCACTATCGGAAGAGAGAAATAAATATGTTGAATGGGGAGAGGTGTAAATGGAAGAAAAGTATATGAAACTGGAAATGTATGTATGTATTCGAATGTGTTGTATGCTGCGTGTTAGTGTTTAAATGTATAGGGAATGTCCAAAAGTAAACCGTGTGTCAATCGTAATTTGTTACATCCTCTTCAACACCGCAAACACTGCACAACGAAGCGTGTTTCCTCTTTCCTGTTCCTAACTAAGTGCTCTTATAATGAAGTATCTCTTTGTCCGTATGCAGATTAGGCCAATTTACTACTAAATCTCTTTTGACTCTACAATGGTTCATTTAGAACTTAACTATTTTCTTTTCATCAAGCGACAAATCTGTCAACTTGTATGTTATTAGAAGTCTGTATTTTTATAGTCTTGTCAAATGCCTTCCGTTATTAACATTGTCTATGCTGGTTAGGATAATGAGATTAAGAAAGAAGTTATTTAACACCTTGCCAGAAAACAGGATGAAACAAAACTCTAGATACAAAGATGAACTTACATAAAATACAAATTAGCTTGTCTTGGGGAAATTTCCAAATTGAGAGAGCTTTAAAACACAATGCTAATAAAATGTCTTCGCGATTGCTATTTGACAGTTAAGAACGCCCATATCCCAAAAAAATAGTTTGAGACCAGGCAAATCAAAATTGTATTAGGCCTTAGTTCATTAATGTATTGCAATAAGCACAAAACTGAAAGGTTTATAAACCAAAAATGCACTAGATCGGTGTTTCCCATTTGGTGGTCCGCCGATCCCTAGGGATTCGTTGAACCAATTTAAGGGGTACGTAATATCGCTCTTGAATCATGGTACCCCTGACTGGTAAATTTTTGTACGTGCGCACTTCCCCCATTATTACACATGCTCCTTTACTTCTTCAATTTTTCGTCTTTTATTTCCTTTCGTTCCTCGCTGTTTTCTTTTCTGTCTTTTAAAACGTTATTTTTAGGATGTCATTTTTATTTCCAGTTCTCCAACAAGTGAATAGTTCCGTAAAATTTCTTGTCGATGTTATTTTTTTCACACTCCTATGCTTCATACTTCGAATTAGTAAGATTAAGGACTTCGTAACGCTCTGAACCCCACTAACCACAACCTCTGCATTTTGTCGAAGCTTGAAAAATTACCCAGCCTGTCGCACGTGTCCTTTCCTCTACCCTGTTTTTTTCTAAGGAGAACTGCTTTCCTGGAATAGAATCGAAAATGCTATAGCGTAAATAGAATTTTGGGGCCCTTGTGACTTTAAGCACATACTGCTCATTCCATATTTGGTCGATTCCTGGTTCAGTGCTAGGCACGGTTGTCGAAAGTTTTTTCTGGGCTTCTTCTGTTCTATCTGGCTAATGTCGATATGATGCCTTTGTTCTAGGTCAGGACCTTAAAAAATTCCTTCCCTTGGTGTTGTGCAAAAGACAGACAGATTACACAGCCTGGGGCTGCAAAAGATTCTTAAAAGAACCGTCTCAAAAACTTACAATTTGAACTGAATATATTAAGGGCCTTTTGACACATGTTGCAATATGCCATTGGTAACTGAAGATAAATGCAAAGAAATAGATGGTTTTAAAAGGAGTAAAAACTAAAAATTCACAGTGAAACCTCTTTTCTTCTTGTGCTTACATTTCTACAAAATTTTTAGTTAATGTTTGTGTGTCCATATCCCAAACTCCTTTTGTTTTTATTGCCACGTAGGTCAGCCCGAAGCCTTCCTTTCTTGTTCCATGTCCAGGCATAAAATTTTCTCCTTCTTACCAACTCGGAGAAAGTACTTCGAAGATACTACTTCTTTTTGTCATGATCTTTGGCTCTGCCGTTAGTTCATTAATTTTTCATCTCTTTACGTGTCACTTGTATGAAATATCGATCCTGGTTATTGTAACGATGCATGTATTCGTGGGGTAAAAAGAACGTCAAACTAAATTAAATTAAATAAATTTCCAACGAATGCCATGCAGCGTCGAACCAAGTTTAAACCCAGTTCGCCAGAATCTCAAGTTTTTCCCTTCTAATATCGCTTCAATTTCGTTGTCAAATATCCCTAAGAAAGGATGGGTAGACTCAATTACTAAATGGAAAGTCAAGGGATTCAATAAAATCACAATCTTTATTACAATATTGTTTGACTCTATGGGGACCACCAACTCCAACCTGAAATTAACTAACTGAAACAGAATTAAATTCAAATGGCGCTGAAAAATCGGTCACTAAAAATCATATCATCTTGAGGTTGCATTCAAAATTTAGCTTTGAAATTTCTGCATTGACTTCACAAATATAAGGAGGGATCCATTCATTCCACACATTTACTCTCAAAACTGACCTCTTCTATTGTACACTCAAGCTTCAACGCTTTCAAAATCCTCCACAATACCCTTCCATTACATTTTCATTTTCGTTTTAACAAATCGTACAATTTACTTTATTCACCTTTTTAAGTTGGCTAAATTTCATTAGATTTAGTTACCGGCAAAATAATTAAATTTACCCTATTTCTTGTATTAACTAAATTAAGATATAAGCTAAAGTCAATTACGAATTTACTGTTGGAAATTAGAAGGAAACATTTAACACTCCTTTATTAGCTCTTCCGGAGCATTCAAAGATATTCAGAAAAATTCAAGGATCACTCCACTCAACTGCTAACCCGTTTTTGCCAAAAGAATTTATATACTTAATTTAAATTCAAAAACAATTAAACATGTTTTAACGGACTCAGTTGTAAACAATTAACACCACAAGCCTCTTTCAAACCTGCGTCAGCAAGCAAAGCAAGTGTTACTACATCTTTTTGCTTTAATAAGTATATTACGACAATATTTCTGCTTAATTACGACACTAAATGTATTAATTTTATGTTTAACACTACTTTAGACCCAATGAATTTATTTACTTCTCAAATGAAAAGCAAAAGAAGTTGGAGACCGCGTTCCCATTAGAAACACTTTTATACCAGTTTCGATTGGGTAACTCCCACGGACAAAAATGGTCAATTTATTTAGCCTCCTGAAACATACACACTGGTGAGTGATAATCCTTTGTTTTAAATAATTACTTTTACACTTACCTGAATTTAAAATCACAGCAGAACTTAGTGGTTTAGTCATACATTACACTCCTTGCCTTTTAAACAAACGTGACGTTTTAGAATTCTGAATCACGTTTCAACTTTACTTCCAATGATTTAATTCTTAGTTTTAAAACAACGAAACTTCTCGCTTAAAACTTCGAACGTTATTGAAATATGAAGTTATAACACGACGCAATCTTACAATCACTCTCCGTTCCACTCCAATTTGCCGTATCGAGGTCAGAGCAAAAACCAGAAGGTACTACGAAGGCTAATACCAGAAAACCAAGTGCTTCCTTCCTGGAAAGAAACACATCACCAGGCATAGTTTATGTTCATCTGTTAGGTTCGTACACTAACTTTCATAACCATAAAGTTCGTACACTAAATTTCATAACCAGAATAACGATCTGTGTATTTTAAACAATTTATTTGACAGGAATCGCGATGTTAGAAGCTTTTGGACTGAATAGGAATATGCGTTGTCCGATACTAAGCGACTTTTTATTTCGTCTGTGACCTCATTTTTCTTGTTACATATACTTCACAAGTATTTACATTTGTTTAATTTTTCTATGCCCTTATCCCTAATTATTATATTTTTATTTTCTTCAGTCCCTGTGTTTCGGCTCGTTATCATGTAGCTATTTTTATCAATGTTTATCTGTAGACATATATCATCGCACCCTTCTACTAAGACATCAGTGTTACTTTGTACCTCCATATCTACCCCTATTAAATATACATCTTCTGCGTACGCGAACAGTTGATTAAAACCCTTCAATGTTAGCCCCCTTTTATAGTTTTTTTATTTTTAGAATCGCACATTCTAAAAATCTATGTATACACTTATGCGAGTTAGCAGTATATTACTCAATACTTTGTAGCATGTTGGGAGTAACGAGATTCCGAGGTAATTAATCCAGTCCTATTTATCGCATTCTTTATAAGCCGGATCTATTATTGAGCTTTTTTCATTCCTTTGGAAGCTCCTCCTTTCTGCATATAGCGTTTATCAATTTATGCAGTTCCTTGATTAGCGCCGTTTCTCTTGCTTTAATTAATTCGGCTGGAATATTGTCTATTCCCGGTGATTTTAAATGTTTTAATTCCTTTATAAATATTTTGACGTCGATCTCGCTAGGTTCGGGTACCCACGGTTCTGCGGTATAGAATTCAATTTCCTCTGTTTATTCTCCGTTGTGTGCATTGTCTAAATAACTTTTCAACACATCCATAATTTTAGTCAGATCCGCCAGCAGATATCCGCGTTCATTTCTAATCATCTGGGCCCTGAAGCAGTGCCCGCTCGAAGATCCGAATGAGGGACTAGTTTATCCCCGGAATATTTTACCCTAGGAGAATCCATGAACCATCTGTTACTATTTCTTCACATGATATAGCGATGTAGAGTTGTCAGCTCCACGACCTCGCAGTAAAGGCAGACATTCAAGATGTCGTCCTTTGTCCATCTCTGAGCCTTACCGATGTCATTCATCTTCAGCCTCAGAGAGGTAATGGTGATGCTGCTTCCCCTCACCATGATATTTCTGTACGGGGTTATCTTTCCCTAGCCTTTGTAGATCCCTCTACTAACAGTTATTCACCAGTACTGGTTTAGGTCCGCCCCGGAATATTTCCGGTACCCATCATATCTGGTGGGCATTCCCCTATCCGCCACCTAGGAAGGCGCCTAGTAGAAGACCGGTAACTCCATGTCGATCCTGGTATTGAACGTATTGTTCGAAACAAAAAGAGACAAGATTTTGCCATGATAATTAAATGAAGAAGTTATGAGCCTGTACGTTTTTTTTTTTTACTTCTAAATTGTTATGAATATAGGTTTGTGTAAATTTAATATTTCTTTTTTAACATGACTATTAGAAAGTATGGGGTCAGTGGTAGATCTTCGAGAATAAGAGGGGGAATCAGCTGTGCTCAGTGGAAAGAGTTCAGCAACATCTATTTTTGCCTCTAATTTTAACCGAATTTGTGTATCATGATTTCTTCCGTACAAAGTTTATCAGACGTGGGTCTACCTTTCGAAATGACGTAAGAAATATGGAATCTGGACATCGCATTTTAAATTAAGCATTTTGTCTGAGTTTTTCCGGAGCGGGTGCAGGAGGTCAAAAACCTTCATAGCTTGAACAAACGGAACATAGGTTGGATGCGGGAAGAAATAGGCAACAGCCTGATTTGAAGGCATTTGCCTGGTGTGAATGAGGAAAATCCCAAGGCCTTTCGAATGTGAAACGATAGCTCTGCCACTGAGCTGCGGCCGCTCACTGATCATGGTTACAAAAGGGTTTTATTCAATTATTTTTATGCATTGTGTTTTTACATTAAAATAGTGAAGGAACTTAACTGTTATGACCTGGGTCTTATTTTTTTTTTAATTTTTCCAGCATCATTTTAGGCTTTTTAAAGAGTTCGTTTAGCTCATTTTAGGATTTTATTTTATTTTTCTATTATACATGTATTAAACAGACAAATATTTGCATTAAAATGAAATACGTAGGACATAAATTTCAACAGTAAATAAGAATATGTCAACGATTTACTCAATATAAACTAAGGAAAATAGTTTCAAAAAGAAGAAGAAATCAATATTAAATGTTCCTATTTTTTTTCAATATTAAGTTGAAAATTACCATACAAAACAAAAACTTTGATTAGCACTCATAATTAACCTCCTCTCTATACTAAACCTGCACTGCACAGTGGGTCATAAATCAAATCTAGCAGGACAAAATTAACACTAAGAAGCTAATTCACTAAGAAATTTCACACTCGTAAATAGATTAATTTCGTGATTGGTAGGAAGTATATGAAGAAATGAAACAATAACTGATTGTAAATGGTGTAAAACATTGCTTAAATGGAACGTTAGTGTGAAATCACGTTATCATGTGAAACAACAATTACGAGATGATCATTGTTCCGTATTACTAAAATCAAAAGTCAAAATCAGTAGCATCAACAAACAGCTTTAAAAGCAGACTCATCATCATTATTGTCATAGTTCTTGTCGTTGTCTTCAGTTTCATCAAAATTCTTCAACTGTATCTAGATTTATAGTTGCTTTAGTAAATTTATCATCTATTCCAGGCTGTAAATCCCTTTTTATCGTCGGCGTATTGGAATGATATCTTACAACTGGAATAGAAATGACCAGAAACCGATTCATCTCATTACGTAAACTTGTTTGGGAAAACACTTCCTTCTATGTGCTTACCGATACTTCTTGATACTTTTATTCCGCTTCTCTTGTTCACCTTCCGATTGGTAATACAGCATGCCGATTGGTAATACAGCATTCTCAAGTATTTCTCTACTATGTATCATGATTTTGTGAAAAGTAAAATGCCAGTAACACAACTGATAAAGCTTCACGTATAATTGACATACACAGATTTGTTGTTACTTTGACATATTCCTCAAGTGCCTGAGCTTGACCGAGAATCCACAAGACAAATCCAAAAGAATTGTCGATAAACGATAAACGAATTCTCTGTTGACTCCAGTAATGGACGAGGACAAAGTTGAGTTCTGAAAAACCCGGCAGATCATGTCCCTACCACTCCACATAATTCCATACGCATTATAGAGACTGTCGTTTCTGACTGCAACTTACGATACAATAACCTGTGCGTCTAAAAGGGGAACGTAAAGGGAAAATCTGCTGCAAGAGCAATAAAGACAATAAGTTAGTCCTTAAACCAGCGCAGGTTTGAATGCACGGACAGTCACGGCACTTTTTGTACCTCTGTTTTCCATCCAAAACCATATTGGAATTTCTCACTTTTCCCGTATTCACTTCTGGGGGTATTTAAGTACGTATACAAAAATCATTCCTGGCACACTTACACACACAAGGTAAGTACATACTCTAACATTCTTTTTCCATGTGGAAATATTCTTCCTTCTGACACAAACCGCTATCACAAAGCCTTCGATTTTCTCGCTCGTCACCCAACCGCTTGGCTCAATTTGCAGGGCGCGTTTATCAGTAACTTTTCATGGGCTAGTAAGTCATTCGTTTATTATATACGGGCCTTTCTTGTGCAGAAAATTTAAGAGCAGAAGTGGCTATGGCGCGACGTAAAATAATTAAGCAGTATCGATATCCCGAAAATTACTTTTGCCCCGCTAATTTTGACTTCTGGCCCACTCTTTTTTACATCAAATCTTAAACCGTAATCTTTTGGATCACAAAACAAATTTCTTTCTAACGACACATCCATTGTTAAGCTTTGTTCACCCAGACAATGTATTACGAAACGAAATTGCCAGCTTTCTGGGCCTGAGCCAAAATTGCCTAAAGGGCTTAAAATAAAATTCAATTCAAATTTTAAATTACCGACCACCATAAATTGTGCGAGATTTTGTAAAGAAGGCTTATTGTGCAGCACGACGAAATGGTATCTCAAAAATTATCCGGATCATATTTAAAAATTAGGCACCCAACTCGAGAGACCATCCTTAATGATTAGTAACCAAATCTTACTCAGTGACAAAAGTCTAGAATTTCGAAACACTTTTTGATTTGGATTGCAGTACTTTGGATTTGCGCGAACGATAAAATACTCAAATGAATGTACATAAACCAGTGTATTACGTTTTTAAAGGTCAAGGTTCTAGCACGTCGGCTCTACTTGTGGACGAAGCTATCGCATATAACTATAACCTGAGATCTCTCTTTAATTAGCATCGAGAAATGCACATCATTTCTTCAGTGACTTCTTTCAGAGAGAATTTGATAGTTAAATTTAGGCAGGGCGCTTTCCTGATTTAGTAACTCTATATGAATGACCTTTCGTGTAATCTTTTGTTACTGAAAACTTCATTCGTCAATCTTATCGTTGGTAGTTTGTATCAACCTTAATAAGGCAGTTCCCTTTAACTGCACAGAAACATACCATTCAATATAGAACAAACATCATGCAATTATTATCTGCTGTTTCCACGATATTCAGGTAATTTTATTCAATTTGTTACTATTCAAACATTTGTGCACATCTGTACCGTATTCTACTCAATGCATCTTTGACCAAACCTCATAGATCTTTGTGCTCAATTTTTCCCGCTTTTCATGCAATATAGTCAATCGTACTATCAGTGAAAGATACCACCAGCTTGTTCCGCCTAGATCCCAACTTTCCCGCCAAAAATTCCTTGGTGCATGCATCCACTACAAGAAATAATCCCATAAAATCAATTTACACTTTTCTACATTTTTCAATCCTTTTATCCAGCAGTATGCTCCCGCTACAAGAAATATTCCCATAAAAATCCATTTAAACCGCTCAGCAATTCTCCAATCTATAGTCTCAGAAGCATCCATCCGCTACAATAATATTCCAAGGAATCCGTTACACCTGTCTACAATTATACCATTCGAGTATCCAGCAGCATGCATCCATTTCAAGAAGTAATCCATAAAGTACGTTTTCGCCTTTCTACGCTTATACAACATTTAGTCCCATCCGCGTGCATCCACAACAAGAAATAATCCATAAAGTCCTTTTACATCTTTCTAGAATTATTTAATCCGTTAACTCAGCAGCGTGCATTCTCTAAAAACATAATCCAACCTAATCCTTGTTACACCGTTCAATAATTCTACAATCTAAAGTCCCAGCTCTCCCTTCAATACTACTTCACATCTTTCCCAATCAAACCCAGGAAAATAAAATTAAGAAGCTATAATCCAGAAAGCCGCCATAAAAAGCAAATAGACTTAACACATAATCCAAAAATCCGTAATCTGCACTACACCAACTACCACTAAGAATTCCTCCCATTTTCCCATCTAGCCCTGTAGCACTCTACTCCCATTGTCCACAGGGTACATCAACATCCCAACTAACATCAAGAACCATTATTCATTCTGTTCATACACCAGAAGTTTCCTGTCTAGAAATACACACAAAACTCATTTCCCCATAGTTTACACATAAAAAATACTTTAAAAATTATATCTTAGCATTGTCATGCACACGGGCAAATCAGATTTTAAAGTAATTCACGTGGCGCGTCGCTTTGCACAAATCAATAACCTAATAAAACAACTTAAAAACAATTGAAAGTGGGTTGGATAGCATCAATTCTTGCATTCAGAGGAAACAATCGGCAAATATTTCTTGTAATCTTCATTATTTCATTACTTCGCACTTTTTGATCCTCTCTGTAAATGTTCCTCTCTGTTCCTCTTTTGTTCCTGAAAGTGGGATTACTTACTTCGGCTCTTTCTACTCCTCAATATGTATCACGCGACTGTGGTTTCCCGCTGCAAGAAAGTGTGTCAGCTGCTAGGTCCGCCTGCTATCCTCTACCCTGGACGTTGTTGCCAAACTACGTATCAATCCGAAGAACCAGAACCTTTGTCCAAACTTTTATTAGCTACAAGGTGTGATAAAAAAAAATACGGTGAATGATTTTTATAGCAGCAACTGATGATGCTACATCCATTTGAAGTAATAAGTCCAATAGCCTGATTCGTTGAGATAGTCAGTGTCAAGTTTGAACAATTTGTGACTTGTCAGTTGACTTCCAGAGCTGGAAGAGTGTGCTCATCATGGATTTCGAACAACACGTTAACATTAAGTTTTGTTTCAAGTTGGAAAAAAGTGCCAAATAAATTCATGGAATGTTGAAATCAATGTATGGCGATAATGCGGTGACTCTGAAGACTGTTTGCAAGTGGTATGAGCGATTGAAAAGCGGAAATGATTTGGTTGAAGACGAGCACTGATCGGGACGTCCTTCGATCTCAAAAACAGACGAAAACGTGCAAAAAGTGGGAAAAAATGGTTCGTTCAAACAGGCGATTGACTATTCGAGAGCTTACCGAAGAACGGAACATTTCGTACGGGTCCGTGAAAAGCATTTTAACCGATAATTTGCAAATGAGACGAGTGAGGGCGAAATTTTTCCCCAGACATTTTACGCGCCGTACCACACCTCGCTTCCGATATGCGAGTTTTTGGCTGTAAAAAGGTCACTGTCTGTCCAGATCCACCTTACTCTTCGGAATTAGCACCATGCGACTTCTGGTTTTTCTCAAAGATAAAAGCCATGCTATAAGGAAAAAGTTTTGATACCATTTTCGACATTGAGAAGGCCATGATGGAACAGCTGAAGGACTTTCCGAAAGAAGCCTTCCAGAAAGGCTTCCAATCATGGAATCAGCGTTGGAATAACTGCATCGCTAGCTAAGGAGAGTAATTCAAAGTAATTTGAGGTAAGCTTATTACTTTTTTCGTAATAAAAGTATTCACCATATTTTTGGATCACACCTCGTAAAAGGTTACAGAGTGAGAGAAAAGAATGAAATTATAATACATAACTCATACGCGTATTGCATACCAAATGGTACGTGTAGCGACAAGAATATATCTTATTTTAACATACAGCAATACCTGAAAGAAGAGAAAAGGCAACTGACACAATTTACGGCCGATCTAGAAATAAAAAATAAAATTATTTACACATTTAATATGCATAAAAACAATAAAGCATACAATTGTATATTAAAAGTTCTACAAAGTAATGACGTAGTAATTACGACTTCCACACGCCCAACAACAACAACACATATGGGGAAATAAATAAATAAAAAAGAAAAGAACAAATGAATTGAATTTAAGGCATTTAAGCAACTCTGGCTCAGGCCGAACGGAAAGAAGAAAAATGCAGAGTGAAAGATAGTTGAACACAAACAAATGCTCATTCGTTCATATTTCTCCTAATAACAGCAGGAATTTGAAAAAAGTATGCCAACTTTTCTCTTATTTTTCTGAAATGTTCAATGTGGCCTCTTTTAGGTTCCTAATTATTTTAGCCGTTTTTAGGATCTTATTGTATTCACACATACTATTAAGAATTGTCTGAAACAAAAATATAATGTTACGGTAGTGATCTTAGCACGTGAGGAATATAATAGGTTAAAAGCTAAGAATCCGGGCCCTAGTTATGACATCACATAATGGAATCGTATCTGGAGTACAGGTATTCTTACAAATTGTGCTTGTTCTTTCTCACACTCATGCTAAATAACTATTATTGTACATCATTGCCTGAACTTGATCCATTGTCTTCATGATATATCTGATACGGTTTCTAATGAGCTTGTCTTATTTTGTCTTCAGCTACAGTTGAGTCATTCTACACCTCTCTTCGGCTGGATTCGAACGTAGAATCTTGTCATTTACAGTCCGTCGCATTAACGTTTACTTTACGGGGGCATCGGTCAAAAATAAATAAATAATAATAATAATTAAAAGAAAAAACGATTCTGCACTTCATCAATTCAGACGTGGAAAGTAATGTCATAAATATATTTTCACTACAGAATGACTTTAAATACGGAGCGTGTAGAAGCATTACATAGTATATGTAATTTTTACAAGCGTTTCTTTAGTTCATAATGGTTCGTGGTGTCCTCAAATTTTTCAACGTTAAATTAACTAATTTCCCCATGTGATGATGAAATTTTGCACAAGGACTGTCGGGTGACAATACAATATCCCATTGTTACTTTAATATATTTCTATATATTTAAAAAACAACATATTTTTAATATAATGTTTTTAATATTCACTTAATATTCACTCTAATATTCACATAATAATCCTAAATAAATACTAGCCTGGAACGATCTGCCGTTTCACTGATTGTAGAATACTCTAGTATTTTTGGTTATAAAACATTAGGTTGAGTGAAAGTATCCGAACACCGAAATAGCTAAAACAATCTACATAAAATCTAAAAAAAATAAAAACACATTTTTAAACAATTCGTACTAAAAAGTAAAAAAAAAAAAAAAAAAAAAAAAACTGTTGTGTATGCATGACTTAAAAAAAGCATGGGGCACGCCAATTCAAGAATTTATAAAGTGATTTTAAATGAAACCGCTGCAATGCTTTTCGTCATGCGTATACAATTTTTTTTTTTTTTACTTTTTAGTACGAATTGTTTAAGAAAAGTAGGTCTTTAAAAAGTTTTTAAATTATTTTATTCATTATAAGGACCTTTTTGGTAAAACAAATTTCATCATGGCATAATACTGTAATATGTGTACATCTTATATCCATTTTATTACACATATAACCCCTATTTAAATATCATATTGTATCTTAAAAAGTAAAGATACAGAACAGCTTCTTTAAACAAATGTATAAATCCTAAAAGCAAGAAAAAATCTAATTACTTTGTTAATTTTAAACAAACTATCAGCAAAGACAAAAATACTCAAAAATCAGGGACTATAATGATTTGTTAATTGTCTCGTCTGGAAAATCCACGGCAGGAGAAAACGAAAATAACAGTCATCTCCTAACTGACTGACCTTCACTATTAGTACATCTACGACGGAGGTGCGAACCACGAAATAAGATGAAAGGAAGTTACTATATCCAAAATACTGTTCGAAATTGTAAATCTGAAATCTTTGCAAAATTCTTGATAATTGAAAAGAAGTCAGACTGTAGGAGGTCTCCCACTTTTGATTTAATTGTATCTTCCACTTTCAATTTAACAGTAACTCTGTTCATTTCATTGTATCTCTATCTTTGCTTATTGCAATTGTAATTATCTTTGGATTTGTTTCAATGAATAGAGTGACAGGGGTACATCATCTATGCTACCGAGTTTAAACAGAATTGTTAGATACCTCTAAATCAGAATTGTTCTATATTTTCAATTTGTTATATTCTTTTGAATTTCACAGTAAATATAATCTGTTATCAGTGTTTATGTTATCATAATACAGTTAGTTTAATTTAGAATTACAGTAATTCACTAATTCACTTAAGCTGAATTATATTTATACGATAATACCAATGCGGTAAATGAAACTACAATAAAATTCTAATTTATATACCAGTAGTGCTTGCATTGATGTATATAGAAATACTGTTAGCTTTATTTTAAACATTGAAATGCCTAAACTTTAATTGTATATAAACAGTCGAAAGCTGTTTCTAAAAACTGAAAAAAAAATAGTTATTTGTGAACTGAAAAAACAATTTTAAGAAACCTTCTTCCTCGCTGTACAGATGATAACTTTTTCTCAGTTTTAAGATCATTTTTTAGCGCATGAGAATGACAGAACTGAGCTATATCGTTACCAGGACAATTAATTAGTAATTTAAACAGATTATGTATTTGATAACTTTTATTATTAAGCCGAGCTTTTGGTCTTTCTATTTTAAACAGAACTTATTCGTTTTGTACATTATTTTGAAATAATACGATTAAAAGTGGGAGAAGGGAGAGAGAGAGAGAGAGAGAGAAGGGAATTCGACTAAATATTTCGATAAGACTTGTCGTTATTGCTTAAAAGTTAGCAGCAATTGCGTTTTAATTAACAATATTTGCCTTCCGGTACTACTGTTCTTTGATAAGAGGATAGGGTGTTTCCATTTTAATACGCTAATTGGTTTTATCTTTTTCCGATCATCCTAAAATCATATTTTGTCCCTGCGAAACAAAGGCCTATGAGAAAAATCAAATGTATTTATGTTTTACTATTCCCTTTGCTTTCCTCTCATAAGCAAAGTTTCCATTCTCAGTTTTTGAACTCTGCCTGTTTAAATATTGTTCTCTTGTTTAGAAAACAGCTGTTAGAGAAATCACTCGAGAAAGGCGTAAAGTAAGTTAACACTATTAGTTAATGGATAACTTGGAGGTGACTCTTAAAGGGTTTTGTGGACAGTCTGCTAATGAAGCAAGGATTGGCTCTTCTCCCCGTGTGCTAGACAGGCGGAGGAGTTCTTAACAAGCTCCGCTGTCACAAACCATCTACGAAGAGATTCGGGACGAAATGAAAGAGAAGTCAAGAATACTTCTTTTGTCTGTGGGTTTGAAGAGACTCGAGGCTCTCGTTCAAGGAGATAGGTTCAAGTATTGTTGGCGTTGATCCTTCTAACAATGCTTGCTTGTAACAGAGCGCGCACACGCAAAGTTGACTTCAATATCCATTAATTCCATGTACCCTCAGATTCTTTTCAAATTTCTGAGGAAAAAAAAAAAAGAATTAAAATGTTACAAAACTTACCAGCATTGCACACACACACTTTTGCTTCGAATATTGGCTCAATTTAGCTTTAAACTGTATAATTTTTCAAACTTAAAATACTTTTCCACTGATTGTTTTCTAAGAACATGAGGAATATTCCGAGAGCTTTAGTATGAACTAAGTAATCGAAAACTTTGGGGGATAGGAATGGGTAGCCTGTAATCTATATCGACGACCATCACTGACAGAAAAGCTAACTGCGTTTAGAAGGAAAAAACGTAGATTCCGGTTACAGGCGGCTTTCCTGGCGCTGCACATGCCACGGCAGGAGGACTGCATTCTGTGTTGGGGCTCAAGATTTTCTGTACTGTGTTGGAAGGAACAGAACCAAGGTAGCAAGGATAGCGCAGACGTACCTGTACGTATGTTTGATACATAACTGACAGGGTGGGGTTCTAGATTCTCATGACGGCGGTCTAGATTTTGTAGGTCATACCTTTGATTTCCATGATCGGTGGTCTAGAATTTCTTGGCTTTACTCTTGGTTTTCTTGACAGTAATCTAAATTTTCTAGGCTTAAACTTTGATTTCTTTAGCTGTTGTCTAGATTTTCTTGGTCATGCTCCTTGTTTTCTTGATGGGGGTCTAAATTTTCTGCACTACACCTTGAACATTTTGAACGGTATTCTAGAATTTCTAGCGGTTGTTCCGTATTTTCTGGATATTGCTGTAGATTTCCTAGACCACGCCTTCGACTTCTATAAACCCTTTTCCATGCACTTGATTGCCTGTACGGTGATCTAGATTATTTTGACTATACTACACATCGTGGTCTAGAATTTCCAGGTTGTGCTCCGGATTGTCTGTGTGATGATCTAGAAAATCCACCCCAACTTTTTTTAACCAATTCCACATCATATTGAATTACATAGCACATGCCACAGAGCGTTGTAAAAATAAATAGGAAAAGTTGTTTTGCAGAATCCAAATGTATACAAAACAAACAAACAAATTTACCTTCAAATGTCTTAATTAGACAACCAAATTTAAAATATCAAAATATTAGACAACCAAAATATCAGAGGCACATCCTGCTTAGTTCACTTCTACACTTCAGTTCACAAAATTTTTGCCGACAGACCTTCGCCAATAGACTCCTATTTTCACACGGTAATTGCTTCTTAGCCACTACGTGCCATCACTAACCAGTCTAAAGTTATTTTTTATTACGCAGAAGGAAAATCCTTTTACGTAGTTTGTAGTCTATGGGATCGTACAGATCGTAAGGATCGTACACAGGAGTGGGACTGTGTAGTAGTATCCGTACAAAACTATTTGAAATTGCATTAAAAGGATTTTCTGTATCTTGTAAGTGCTAAAGAGGGGTAGACATGATTTTCCGTCTATTAGCGGCTGTACAGATTGGTCATGGCTGAGCAACAAACCTGTACGTAGCCTGGTATAGAAAATCTTGTGTGTGATGCAGAATCTTGCTAAATTTCGCCTCCCCGGATTATCTAGACTAAAATTCAGCAATTTTTCTCTCAGGGCACTTAATAGATTCAAGAAAAGTCATGGAAATGCTCGTCAGTCACCTAATTAGCCATTAGTTTAATTAGTGAATATCAGAAGCCCTGTTACATAAACAATTTTGGTTTGGCGCGAATCGCAATATCTCTTATATTTACCCCCCACCGCAAAAAGAAAAAAACACCACGTGTGGGCAGACTTTATTGGTCAACATTCAGTGTGTTAAGGTCAAAGTTGAAAACGTAGAGAAGATTAAAAATGGAATGTATCTCTGAGAGGACATAAATTTAATATTGTTGATTCTGTGGGTTGTTCTTGACTGGCCTTTGTCTCCTTCATGACATGATTATAATCTCCATTAGACTCCTTTTATTGCTGTAGTAATGTACATGAACATCTTCAAACTATTGATCTATTAATTGCACTGCGACATTTATGATTAAAATGTCGCCTTAAGATCTTTATTGGCCTGAAGTTTTCTTTTAATGAGACAATTACACTTGTAAGTGCAATAGCCTCCTACACATTTGGTATTCATCTGCTTCGTTTTTCTAAGGGGCTGGGA
This sequence comes from Lepisma saccharinum, assembly GCA_022664845.1. Taxonomy (NCBI): domain Eukaryota; kingdom Metazoa; phylum Arthropoda; class Insecta; order Zygentoma; family Lepismatidae; genus Lepisma; species Lepisma saccharinum. Next base: position 49,779 of record JAGDQP010005665.1, read on the forward strand.
TCATTTACTTTCTTTTAATCGCTTTCAAACTCCAATTATAAAAGTTGTAATTATTCATTTTCCGTTCATTTGTGTGCTTTGTACTATAGTTTGAGCTTCTAGATCTGTGAGATGTAACCCATACTTGATGATCGATGAGTCAGTGAGTACATAATCTAAATGGCAATTTTCGACGCTCCAGATTCTCTATGTTAAAATATAGAAAACTCAAACTTAAACTTAAAGTAGAAGATTTCATGTTCAAACCTTTGAAGATCACTGATTCATTTGAAACAAATATACAAAGATGCAAGAGTTTGGGTAAGTTGTTTCGTGTTTAAGTTGCTGCGTCGTCAGTAGCTCTGAAAATCTTCGCAGGTGCACTACCATACACTTAGATGGTAAACTACTGTAGAACTGGCAATCACGCTAAATCACTATACATCTTTAAACACTTTCCCCAATATTTTTTGTTTTAAATTCCGAGAACTATTTGATCACCAGAGGGATTTAACTCAGGTTATATTGTTTTAACAAACTGAACCTTGAAAAGCAAGTCCTCAAACTAATTCTATCCCTTAGCTATATTTTCAGGTCTCTTGATAGCATAGCTAACGAAAAGAGACCTTCCCAGATAGCACTCAAACTTGCAGCAAGTACGTACGAGAATTAGCATTGCGAGTTTGCGCGAAGTTTGGCACTGCAAGTCTGCAAACTTACTACAATCTTGCAACAAACTTGTTAGTCTACAGGAGGCAAAGTTGCTAAAACCATTTCACGCTAAATTTGCTACATACCTGTCTTGTAAAACATTAAGCCTGTGGTGAAAAAAATCAACTGTCTGGAGTGGGGATCAAACATAGAATATTCAGTTTGGTTTGTTGTCCGTCACTCTGTCCACTGCTTTATCGCCGCTCCTGACTATCTTCTATTTTACTATTTTTTGTGTTACGAAGACAACTTCTGAAGTAAAGGCATGCATATAGACTGAAAGTCGAAGCTGGGAGAGCTTATTGATCCCGTTTTAGAGACATGAAGCCTGCTTCGTTGAATTTTACCACGTGAACCTCCTGATGAAGATCATAATAATATGTATACTTTATTGTTCCGGTCGATGACATATTTAATTTTTCGTCCTTGTATTGCGTATAATGAAAGCAAAAAATAAATATCTGACCTGAATTGTTTAATTTATTTTCGAGAAATGCGATCAATTTTGAAAACAGCATAAAATGTTGAAAAATACAAAAGGAAGGGAGTATTTTTCGTATTTATAAGTACGAAAAAAATGAAATTGTTAAAAAATAGATAATATATTTTTATGGAACCATGGCGTTTCAGTTAGTAACCCAACAAGAAAAATCAAGGCTAGTCTAAACTTGTCACAAAACTAGGTGACTCGCTTGTGAAAAATCAACGAATCAGCCTTCTTCATAGCTCTAATACAGAATCAATAAACTTACCTAGTTTGAAATTTAAGGCTACATGCCTTTATTTCAGAAGCTGGCTTCGTAGCATAAAATAACTAGTAAAATATACTTCATTCAGAAGATGAATCGTGGTGTAGTGGTTAGAGTAACGGACAGCAAACATATCTGAAGGTATTGGCTTCGAACCCCACTGCAGACAATTGAAATCTCTTTCCGTCACAGGCTCGAAGATGGTCTACCATCGTTTCTAAAAGAATCGGTTTTTAGCAAGTTTGACCTTAAAGGTTTGTAGCAAATTTATCACTTGTCAACTAGAAACTATGCTGCAGGATTGTCGAAAATTTGTAGTCTTGCCAAATGCCAAACTTTCTGCAAATTTGTAGACTTTTAATGCCAATATTGTAGCAAATTTTCTGTAAGTTTTCTGTGCTATCTGGTTTACAATTCCACTTTAGTCTGTCCCCCCGTATCCAGAAAGTAGGTATCAAGAATCACAAGATGTAAAGAGAGGTGGTTGAGGTGTCGTTGGAATGGCAGTTTTGCCAACTTATTTTCTGTAGAATTAACTTTTCCAAATTGCTACTAGCATCAAACTGGCATAAACATTATTTGGCATAATAGAAAACTACTGTGAGTGTTTTCGTCTCAAAGCACTCTAGTTATTAGTGTTAACAACCCTTGTGAGAAAATATATCTCATAAACTACAGAATTTTGATAAAACTATCCTTGATAGACTAGCTCAGAGCCGTCAGATCAGCCTTCGCAGTTGTCAGTGTTGCCAACTACTTTAAAATTAAATATTCAATTTTACAATTTGTTCCCACACCAAACTTTAAACATTATTGGACGCACTAGAAACATACTTTCGATGTTCCCGTCTCTAAGCACCGACGTACATATTATGTTACCAATCTATTTTATAAGAATGATTGAATATCTGAGATGCTATGAAGGGATCGGATCCTCAGCGATTGTTAGAAGAATCGCAGCACTAACTTAAAAGAAATAAAAGAATTACAGAAAAGATGTGGAAAATAAGTCCATTTTTACAATTCATAAAAAACTGCCGACGAATGCACTTTCTACACAGAGAAAAATCATTGTTTGTGGTCAGCAAAAAAATATTGTTCGAACAGGGTTTAAACAAAGTTTTATTTGTTTTAGAGAAGAGTTTGTTTAAACTAGTCTGATTAACACTAGTAATTAGTAAAGAAAATAATTTGATGGTGTCGAGGGAGCCATGAAGACGGGTCTGCTACTTGGCAGCTCGAAGTCTTATCTACCAGATCACAGTGTTTATTGGCTGAAGTTAGGTGGAGTTCTACTAATAATTGAAAACTTTTAGAACTTAAAATTTCCAACATCATAACTGCAAAACAGTACAATATCACTGTACTATAAAGCCTACTCTACGTTTATTATTCATATTCAACATTATATTTCAGCGTTTCTTTGTGTGCGACGTGAATTACTAGGGTAACAAATACGTTCTAAGATTCAAAGTCGGCTTTGTGTATTAAGATCCTTATTTTGTACCATTAAGCTGACCAAATTTTGTTCCACTTGAAAGCACTTGAAATAGTCAGAAATACGCAAGATTTTAACCACAAGAAAATAATCCAGAATTATTATCTTATGTTCTAAATTCTGTAATAGACAAGCAATAATATTCCATTTTGTAATAGAACTATTAAATTTTTAAGCTTGTTTTTTTTTTTATATAATTAAACGAAAGAGGTCATTGAAGAAGTGTGTGGCGTGTCGTAGCGATATGTGTAGCTTGTCAGACTCCAGACTATTGGGGGTCTCATTTCTATTCTTGCTCGAGATTATTATACTCCTTTTCAGTGCTTTTAATTTATTTCCCTTAAACAAACTTTTGCTGAGCAAAAATAAAGTTTTGTTTGTGCTTATTCTAACAATTTGTTTTAGGAACAATAAAGAGCTACCCACATATATCGATAAATTGAATGAGGACTTACGAAGAATTGTTCAGTGGTCAAATGATAACGGTCTGAAATTGAATTCATCTAAATCTCAATGTCTACGTATAGCTTCTAAAGCAATTCTTTCATCTCTTAACTCTTCTTCCTCTCCCAACGTCTTTCTAGATGGAATGATAATTCCTTCCTCGCACACCGTAAAAAATTTAGGTCTTATTTGTAATGAACATCTAACTTGGACGGAATACGTTAGTACTGTCTCTAAAATGCCTTTGCAACTTTACATTCTTTGATCAGACTTAAAAATGTTCTTCCCATCTCCCTTAAGAAATTTTTTGTTCAGGCCTTAGTAATGCCTCATGTGGATTATTGCAACGTAGTGCTTGCCAACCTGGATGATGTACACACGTACCGGCTACAGAGCATTCAAAATGCTTCAGTGTGTTTTATATTTAATCTTAAACATTATGATCATCTAACATCTTATTTCAATAGGCTGCAATGGTTAAAAGTCTCACAACGACTGGAGTGGCATTCTTTAGTGCTTCTATTTAAAATTCTACGCGATCGGCAACCTTCCTATCTTTTGCAATGTTTTAAGTTCCTAAGCGATCATCACAACCGTGACACTAGGTCTCTAGCAAAAATATTACATTCTATTCCTCACCATAACTCATCCTTTTATTCGAAGTCCTATACAGTTTCTGTATCCTGCAAGTGGAACGGACTGCCAATTTCCATCAGAGACTCAACTTCATTAACAAGTTTTAAATCTATGCTTTAGAGCAACACAACTAAGATATGTTTGAATATCTCAAATCGTCAATTTATATCAAATAAATACTAGTATTCCTTTAGCTGTCAATGTAAATTTAATTGTAAGTCGATAATGTTAGTTTATATATATTCTCATGGTGCTCATGGCATTGCATTTATACCTATATTTTTCGTGTATATACATGTGCGTGTATGTGGTTAGTGAACTTTAGATTATCTAAGATCTGTAGTGTAGATAAGTTTTTGTTTTGTTTCCTCCCTTTTAGTTTTTGCTTTATTTTGTTTACATTTATGAATTTCGTTGTATTATAAATCTCTTCCATCTTATAGTAGTGTTTCCCGAAACTGTTAATTACTCTCTTTGTATTCATGGTTCAGTGGTAGAAAAGGCCGTAAGTGCCTTAACTTCACCATGTAAAACAAGACGTAAATAAATAAAAAAACAGTTTTTCTGTGTAAATCCGACCAATTTAAATAAATGGCAACAACGAACGAGAATAACCGATATACTTGTAGATTCAAAATGAATGTCTTATATGTTGTGCTTGTTACTGACAGATGGTGTAGTTCGGACTTAGAGAAAAAATCCATCGACCACTTTCCATGAACTTGTTTGTATATTTACCATGAACAAGGATGTAGGGGTGTTCGCAAGTGCTAAATCAATTCCAGAATTTGGAAGATATTCGATTCCGAAATATTTCGTAATTCCGACATTCTGGAATTCCAAATTTTGAAATTCCGAAATTCCAAACACCCCTACCTGGATCTCTAGTTATTTATCTGTAACAATGTCTTTACTTTTATCTAGATTAAACTTCATTTCGCTAAAAGCAGTCACAACATTGTTTTCTCTGTGATTAGTTGTACCGTACTTGTATCGTATTAATGATGAGGTTTCATATCGCTCCAGGATACGTGATGTACAAGTGAAGCTATGACGTCCGTACAAATAGATAGGACTGGAAAATATCAACTAGTAAATAGAAAGAGATGTCCTATTGCAAAATTATTTTTCAATACTTTTAATTTTAATTTTTAATTTTATTTGTGGCCTTCAGGTATCTAAGGCTCAGGTCAGCATGGAGGAGGGGAAAGGACTCTGGAATGTGTAGGTCATGGCCTATATTGAAGGTTCCACTCCGGCATTTGTCTGTTGTGAGTGAGGAAAAACCCTGCAAAAACCTGAGTCAGGATGGGCTTCCGCTGGGATCGAGCCCAGGAAATACTGAATGCTACGCCAACGCTCTACCACTGAGCTATGGAGGCTCGGTTTCTTCAATATTAAATTAGAGCGTAGAAGTAATATACAAGAATAACAGGAGTTGTATTGTAAATCTGAATCTTTAAACTTCGGAGCAATCATAGTTTTAACTTACACTAATTACATTTTGTATTAATCAATCAATCAACTTTTGAATTCAGCGCAAAATGAACTGAACTACTACTTTAAAATGATAATTATATATATATATATATATATATATATATATATATATATATATATATAAAATAACTTAAGTACGATTTCCAACTCAGAACCAGGGATTGTGAGTCAAAGATTATTATCGCGAACAAATCATTTTTATTACCTATTTTCAAAATTTATTCTCTACTCGGTAACATTATTCTAACTGGTAACATTATTTTCTGTTCATTTATGTATTGTTTACTGTTTTTCTGGTATTGAACGGCAATAAGCCTTCCTTTACGTGATTTTTGTCCACCCGTACAATAAATAATAATAATGTGCCGGTTCTTTTCCCAATTCGAAGTAACAAACAGGTGTTCTTATTTGCTTCAGTGCATTAACACTTGAGTACACAGATTGATGGAAGATATATGTCCGAACAGTACATCTTGGGCACGAAGAACTTGTAGTTCAGTTTGTTGAACGTTGGTCTTGCATTTTGAAGGCCCCAAGTTTAAAGCCACTGGGTGGCCATCGTGACTGAGATTTTTTAAAGATTTTTTCTGTCACACTAGGGTAATGCCGGAATGGCACTTCCAAACTAGACATTGATCGATTCCCTTCCTGCATCCTATTCCTTATCCTATCTCGGTCGAAGCCAATGATACCTCAGGACCGTAAATACAAGTCACTTGATCTAGGTAGTGTTTTCGATGCTATAGGAGAGTGACTTTTGCATTTCGAGAGTCATAGTTAACACTGGCATTAGAGAAAAGTTTATTTTGTTTTACGCTATTTTATTTACGTTAATGGCCAGTAAGATACCTTGAGCCAACGCCTATTAATGATCTGAGTGGCAACATTTTTCAGTGATTCAACCTTATAAGAGAGGGACGGCAAAGATAACTGTCAAAATCTCTATTGTAGGTATTCTTCTGGCAATCGTTAGTGAGGATAAGAAGAAATCTGGGAAAATCAAAACGAGTGATTCAATTAGGTGTTGAAACTAACTTCTCAAACTTTGATATTAATTCTCTAGAATCTGAAGCACCAGATATTTTAATACAATAGAATACAACTTTGTACAAAGATATTCCAACATATCATAAGCATTAAAGTTGAATTGCTTTGTAATGAAAGTGCTTAAGGTTTCATTCCCGGCAGGAATACAAGTTTTCTAAAATTCGCTTGAAAATCAGGGCTTCTTTAAACTGTCAAACGCAAGAGGAGGCATAAACAAACGCCCATCGGTAAGAAACTTTTGGGGCACAAATATGCTTCTTTGTAGAAATTTTACTATCGCCATCATGATGATTCGGCTCATAAAATAGCTATGATTGAATCATCATTACCTTAAAATAAGGTTACGCAGATGCATTCTCTAGTAAGCAAGTTTTGAATTGGATTCTCTTTTAATCGTGTTACATTTTTTTTGTAGGAAATTAAGTAAAGTAATTAATTATTACTTGAAACTGCTTTATGATATGTGAATGGAATTTCATTTTGCATTACTTAATAATAAACGTATATTGTTCGTAATATAATACTGCAATTACATTGAAAAGATGAATTTGATGAAAAACATTTTGTTCTATTCTACTGTGTTACACACACACAAAATGACCAACTGCTTCAAAGGATGGAAATTGCGATTAAATTTTCTACTTCCTTTTCACGTTTACGCCTGCTTTGAATTAATATTCAAAGCTCAGTAGGTGCACTGTAAACGCACAGAGAATGCAGGAATTCATTAGAGTTTAATCAATCTCGTCATCTAGCGCCCAACGCTCTTGGTTCTATTTTTTTCCAGGTGATGGCGTTTAGGTTTTAAACGTGCTCAGTGGTGTGATTCACATGAACATGAATAGGTGAGTTGGGAGCTATTATATTCTACATTGCATCACTCTGAAATGCATGGAAAAATTTCAGAAGCCTGTGGAAGTTTTGAAAGAAACAAATCCAGTCTAAAAATGAACGAGAATAACCAAACAAACTTATAATAAGCGAAACACTTTTGAAATATTTAGTCATTCACTTCCTCGTTTGCCTTTTTTAACTTCCTTTGTACTGCACATAATAGCAAAGAAGGAATACAAAATTCATTCATGAGGAGATAACGTTTTTGGTTTTATAAACAGGAACAAAGAGGCAGAGGAAGGAAAGTTTTTTATACGAGGGTTACTTTTTGCTGAATTGATTGCTTTATTTTACAAGTTAATCTCACTAATTCCAGACAAGAAACTGTGGCAGAAGAGAAATATTCTATATTATGGTCTTTAAGAGTGGTGGCAATTACAGGTAACAGCACTTTACTGCATGACAACTTAACCATTAGTTTATTTCACATGCCTATGAAGTAAGTTATGAGAAGAAAATCTACCACGGCTTCATTTGTATCCATTCTAAGGCATTATTAACCTCTAAATATCCTGTAGGGTAAGGTAAGGTAAGGTTGATTCGTGATATTTTGCTATAAATTTAACATGTATACTGAAGATTGAAATACAAACAAAGATCAAGGGCGCATATACATAGTACGTTCATTGCTCTATACACTCCTGTTATAATGGCCATTCTGTGAACAACAGAAGCGTGTATAAAGTGAGCGCACAAAATGAAGTACATGTCCAGGTGGTTTCGTCATAGGTAAGGTAATTTCGTTACAGCGTAACACTTTAATTCTTAAAAAGAGATACAGAATACAAATAAATATTATTAGTTTTGAACGGAAGAACTAAATAGAAATAATAGCGGTTTTGAAGCGTCTAATGCGAGACATAAGCTAAATGTAACTATGCGTACTACGGGTGTTCGGAAGTCCAAAGTCAATTCCGCAATTCTGAATTATATGGATTCCGGAATTTTTCGAAATTCCGACTTTCCGGAATTCCTATTTTTTTTAAATTCCGCCATTTCAAAATTGCCAGTTCCGTGTTTGCTCAATTGTAAAGCACTCACTTCTGGTGCTTGGTTCCGTCGGTTCTTTCCCTGTTCGTGCCAGGTAGATAAACACCGTTAACTGACGAACACCGGTGTGGTGGACAAACACTGTTAACTTGATTTTTATATGGGATAGTCTAGTAAGACAAACACCGTGTGCGTGGGTTTTCTCCGGGTTCTGCTGTTTCCTTCCACATTCTTCATTTCACCAATCATCCCATCATCATCCATTCACCCCGAAGCAAAGTTGCCTAAAGCCTTTAGGCTAATAGTCTTAAAAAATAGATTCAAATTATGAATTATTCAAATTCATAATTCCCAGATTCCGACTTTCCGAAATTCCAGAATCAAAAATATTGGCATTCCGATTTCCATTCCAGAATGTTCCGTAATTCCGAACAGCCCTAATGCATAAGCAACCTTTCAAATGCTCGCGGAACAGAAATAATATAAAAATTGGTTAAAAAGTTGGATATAAAAATGACTAACAGCATTTGAATAGCAATAATGAAAAGATTTTATTAATGTTATCTTTTGATATTGACCTAGTTGGAGTTGCTGATTTCCCATAAGGCACTTCTCTAGGTGGCAGATGGGGGAGAGCCGACCAGATATGATCGGTACCAGAAATATTCCGGGGCAGATCGAAACCAGTACTGCTGCCTTGCAGTTAGTAGAGGGATCTACAAAGGCTAGGGAAAGATAACCCTGAACAAAATTATAATGGTGAGGGGAAGCAGTATCACCATTTCCACTCTTGTCTGAAGATGAATGACATCGGCAAGGCTCAGAGGTGGACAGTGGACGACATCTTGAATATCTGCCTTTACTGCGAGGTCGTGGAGCTGACAACTCTACACCGCTAAATCATGTCAAGAAGTAGTAACAGATGGTTCATGCATTCCCCTGGGTTAAAATATTCCGGAGGGAAACTAGTGCCTCATTCAGATCTCCGGGCAGGGACTGCTTCAGGAGGCTCCAAGAACAGGATTAAGAAATATCTTAGAATAGAATCGTGGAACGTACTATCGTTATACGAAACGGGGGCATTTCAGGTGACGGTATGCGAGACCGACAAGTACAAGCTGGACGTATTAGCGATACAAGAAGTCGGGTGGGAGGATCAAGATAACATCCGACAGGGTAAGTACATTTTCTACTACGGGGAACACAGTCCCACGATTTCGGAACAGGATTCCTCATTAAGAGCAGTATCCTTCCGGCGGTTCAGAATATAGAGTTCGTGAACGAAAGACTATCGTACGCTATGATACGCACCCGATGGTGCAACATGATTTTAATAAGTGTCTACGCTCCGACCGAGGTGGCTAGTGATAACAACAAAGATACATTGAAGAGCTAGATAGGTTGTTTGACCGATTACCGAAATATAATTCGAAAATTGTGTTGTGTGATTTCAACGCTAAATTAGGGAGGGAGGAAATATATAGACTTACTATAGGCAAATACAGCCTTCACGAAATCACCAATAACAATGGAGAAAGACTGATAACTTTCGTGATTTCGAAAAACCTACAAGTACAGAACACATACTTCCAGCACAAAGACATACACAAATACACGTGGGTATCTCCGGATGGCGAAACGCTCAACTAGATCGTTCACGTATTAGTAGATAGACGAAAACACACCAATATGATGAATGTTAGGTCTTACAGAGGAGCGGAAGGAGACACCGACCATCAGTTAGTGATCACAAAAGTGAGGGAAAAGTTATGCATCGCGAACAGAGGATCAGAACAACTCGAATTCGAAGTTAAACGATTAGATAGTTGAAACGTAAAAGGAGACTACTAAGTCGAAATCTCAAATAGGTTCGAAATGTTATCCGAGTCCAGTAGTAATAAAGATGAAATTAATAGTGTAATTCATATAAGTAAGATGTGGAAGGCAATTCGTGATACAGTGAGGGGCGCAAAGAAGAAACGTGTAGGTAAGAAGAAACACCAGAGAAACAAGCCTTGGTTTGATGAGGAATGCATCAAAGTTCATGAGGAACGAAAACAAGAAAGGCAACGATGGCTAAGTAATAAAAACAAATCAAATACCAAACAGTACTGTAACGCGAAACGCAAGGACACACGCGGATTCAGAAACAAAAAGCGAGAATATATGAAGCAGAAGATTCAGGAGATAGAGGAAAACGCGAAGACAAGTAACATACGAAATCTATACACAAGGGTAGTAAACTCGTTAAGAACGGGTAACCAGCTGAGGTTGGGGATGATTAGAAATGTACGCGGAGATCATCAAGCGGGTCCGACTAAAATTGTCGATGTATAGAAAAGTTATTTCGACATACTTCTTAATGTACACAACGGAGAACAAACAGAGGAATTTAAATCTATACTGCAGAACTTTGGATACCCGAACCTAGTGAGATCGAGGTCGAAATGTCGATAAAGAAATTGAAATTTTTCAAATCACCGGGAATAGACAATATTCCAGCCAAATTAATTAAACCGGAAGGAACGGCACTAATAAAGGAACTACATAAATTGATAAGTGCTATATGGAGAAAGAAGGAGCTTCCAAAGAAATGAAATACCTCAATAACAGTTCCTATTTACCAAAAGGTCGATAAATCTGACTAATAATTACCCCTAAATCCCGTTACTCCCAACATGTCACGAAATATTAAGTAACATTCTGTTAACACACCTAAATGTATACTTAGATGAAGTAATTAGAGGTCACCAATGTAGATTTAGAATAAGTAGATTCAAAATAGCCCAATGTTCTCCTTGAGACAAATCTTAGAGAAGAAATGGGAGTACAGTGGGACTGTTCACGAGCTTTTCATTGATTTTAAGAAAGCATATGATTCTTTCAAAAGGGAAAAGTTATACATTATCGTGATACGATTTAGAAATCGGGAAACAACTTGTTCAGCTGGCGAGGATGTATCTCAACAACCCAATAAGCTGAGTACGGTAAGTTGATATGTCAGATAATTTCAATATTCGCTATGGATTGAAGAAGGGGCTTCTGTTATCACTATTACTGTTTAACGTTGTGTTAGAAAATGCGATCTTAAAAATAAAGGACACAAAAAAAAGACTAACTTTGAATGGCTAAAACCAAGTATTCGTATACGCCGATAATATGGATTTAAGAGGGGACGATAAATATATGTACTAAAAAGCAACACTGAAGCGTCTTAGTAGAATCTGGCGATGAGATAAGTCTACAGGTAAACATAGATAAAACAAAATACATGATAACAAATAGAAACGCAGTGACTGAAGGACATAAATACGTAACAATTAAGAATGAAAACATATAGAAAGTAAACAAATCTAAATGCTTGGGAGGATATGTAACAAGTAAAAACTAGGTCACGAAGAAATAAAAAGTCGCTTATTATCTGGCAACGAAAGTTTCTGTTCAGTCCGAAAAACTCCTAACCTCGAGATTACTATAAAGGAAATTGGTTAAAAACTTACATAACTGTTATTCTTCCGGTAATATTTTACGGTTGCGAAATTTGGAGTATGACCCAAGATAAACTTAAATTATGTGTGTTTGAAAATGAGGTTTTGGGAAACGTATAGATGCAAAAACTGAAGGAGGTGGCTGGGGAAAGCAGGAGAGGAATGAAAACTCGATGGTCTTTACGATTCACCTGATATTGTAATAATAATGAAATCTCGACGATTCAGGTGAGCAGGCCATGTAGCTCGGATGTGAGGAAAACGAAGATTATATTCTATCCTGGTTGGAAGGCTTCCCTTGGAAGGAGACCAAGGGAAGACCGAGACGTCGTTGGGAGGACAATATTAGAAGAGATCTTCGAGAATTAGGTGTTCGTGATGAAATCTGGCTTGATGTTGCCCAGGATAGAATCGAATGGCGAACGTTTGTTACTGAGGGGATGAACTTGCGAGTTCCGTAAGCCAAAAATTTAGTTAGTTAATAATATTTGAATACCTTATCTTTCAAATTATTTAATCAACTTGCTTTGTATGCAACCCGCAACATATTAGTGAGTATCAGGTCACATACCTACCAGGCGCCTACACTTTTATGATTCCGAATAAACATTTTAAAAATATATATGATCTCTAACGATGGAACATTCCCAACTGATCAGTCGATATTAACATAAACTATTTTTATCGTCTTTATTCGAACGTATGTCGAAAAAGATTGTTGCATGCCTTTATCTGAAATTTCTTCTTTGAGAAATAGATAGGTTACAACATTGTATAAATTCGCTAGTTTGCATCGATATGCAGAATTGCCTCATTTATTTATCTGAAAAATATTGTCTTGATAGGTTGCCAAACAAGGGTGATATATGTAAAAATAATATTTTGCTTCGAAGAAATTCAAAGTGGAAAAATCGCACAAAGTTACAAATGTTTATCGTTTTCCCCTACAAAGGACTGATTTGCAACTCAAGGGGAATTTTTAATTCTAACTTAAACAGCATCTGAATCACTAGTGACCTATGTTACTAAATGAATGAAGAACATTTAAACCACACTAAATTACTACACTACTAACGCATGCATGTATTTAAGCCATTTGTTAAAAAATGAGTACACTCCATGAACAGGGACATTTTTACTTCAAATTTAAGTATATACCAACCAATAAGCACATTGGTTAATACATTGTTTTAACTATAAACAATTATTGAAATATATTTTTTACTTTGTCGAGTTTGTTCGAACCCTAATCCATTACAAAATAACAGCGATAGCACTAAACTTGTAATAAAAAAACTTGAAACAAACCTCTTTCAAAATGCACTAAAAGTAATAAAAAAAGAACAGAACAATAAAGATGACTATTTACTTAAGCTTAGAAGACTATTTACTTTCTTAATGTCACACCTTAAAACATAGTTTCTTAAAAATTGAAAAGAAAGTTCTTGTCTGTGCACCGACAAACAATTTTCTTAGAAATGAGATATCAACGTTCTCATTTAACATGAGAAAGTGTTGTTTTAGAAATAAAACCAATGATCTTTTTTTAGACTTGCATATGTTGATATCTCATTTTCAAAATCGTTGGTTTTTGGTGCATTAACGGCGTAGGAAGGGAGCTAGCAGTACTCCAACCTCGGGCTACATCTGTCGAATGGCCCTGCTGGTCACCGACACAAGTAGTGTTGCCCACGAAACGAGATTGAGACTGTCTCGTCTTGTCCAGAGACTGTCTCGTCTCGAAAGCATGTATATTCTATATTGAGAGTGCTTTCTCGTCTCGTTTTCCATAGCAATTTCTCTGTCTCGTCTCGTGGGCAACACTAAGACACAAGTGAAAAATCCCCTGTTAAGGTTAATTAATGGAGCACATTGATGGTGGTCAGTGACGTAATATGCCGTCTCAGGACTGTTACTCGTCTGCTTGACTGTATTGGCTGATAAGTATGACTCTTCACAATATGAATAACCAAATTAATCATTCTCATGTATAGGTTACGTCGAGTGAACCAGAATATACGGGTTTATGTCTTGCAGGGATTCAGTCAGGGTTTTCAGTTTCGGGGTGTAAAGTCAAAATAGGAAGGGTGGAAGTGGAGGTTTGCACGGTTTCTATCGATTTTTGACCGTAAAAAAAATAATTTGTGGGAGAGCTCGAGAATTTGGGGGATGACAGCCCCACTGATGTAATGGCAAATAAGCTACCGTGGGACCAGAGTTTTCTCGCCGGTCTCGCAATAACGAAAAATAAGATATTCCGGCCAACAATAACATTATGCACGCACGATTGTGTTGAAAAATGGACATCAATCAAGTTAATTTGCCCCAGACCCCAGATTGCCTTACGCAGCCCCTGTCTTGGTGCACAGAATGATAAGAACTTTATTTTCAATTTCAATAAACCATTTTTATAGTGGACCGTGATTATAAGATTATCTGTTTGTATAAGGTAGTTATTCTCAAACTTTTGACAGATTGAGGAATATTTCTGTAGCGATCCACTTCTAGGTTTTCAATAGCATGTTCCCGAGATTATTTTGCTGGTTTGGGTTATAGTATTCAGTTATTTAAGTGTAAGTACCTATTTTCCTTATTTGGCATCCTACAAATTAGATTTATTCTTTACGTATTTTACCTAACAAATTGATACAATGAAAGTGTAAGTTGACAAAGCTCAAACTTAAAGTAAACTGAGAACCGAATATAATTTCCCAGCCCCAGATTGGTATTTCACTGAGTCCGAATTAAAAAAAAAGTCTGTAATAACAGTAAATAAAGGATATGCTTGTTCCAGAAAATAAAGACCTTTGACCAGCTCTTGTCTAGTTGTAAATCACAAATATCTGGAGAGAATCTCCTGCAGTTTCCTACGGATTTCGAACCAAAAGTCGCCACTTCATTCTTAAATATTCTTTTCTTCCTTTCTTTTTTCTTTCTTCCTTTCTCTCTCAGGACTTACTCAAGATACATTCAAGAGGGAAGGGGGTCAAGTTTTTCCATCTGCTTTGAGAAAGTGGCAACACTGAAGAACATTTTTCTTGGATTCTTTCTGGTGGTGGATGTCAATGTTTGGTTAACAGCAAGTAGTGGGGCAGCCTGTTGCCTGGTCGAAGGTTCACAAGAGAAGATCTGAACAATAGTGAACCCTAGGTCACATTAGACTGGTTTACCATCTGCTGTTTGCTCAAATAGCGGCTGTTTAACGCCAGCCGGCGAGTAATTAACAGCCGTTAGTAAAGTAGCGCTTGTTCAGCTATTATCAGCCACCATCCTATCACGTTATGCTTCCATGCTACTATCAGCCCTTCACCAGCTCAGTGTGTAATACTTCTCACCCTTCATAACAAATAACGACTTTAGTTTGATATGTTTAAAACTATTAAATTACTTATTTGAAATGAAAAGCTACCTAATTGCTATGGGTCAGTAGCGTCCACGTCCAGACAGATCGAACCGCAGCAGTGTGAACATTTTAGGGTAGTGGACGATGGACTAAACAAATTTTGACATGTAAACAGCGAAGAAAAAATATATTTTCCGACAAATTTATTATAATAAAATACAATTCCACAACTGAATTTGGAAACTTGAGTCACCGACGTAATCGTGTAAACAAAAAAATAATTGAAATACTGTTCAAAATTCAAATTACGTTTTTCAAACTTGTCTAAACTGACTATTACTCTTTGATTAAATTATTTGTTAAATGCACAATTCAGTTATTTAAATTCAATTAAATGCTTTATTTATGAGATATAAACCAATTACGATTCTTAAACTCGCAATCCAATTCGATAAGAATGATTTCAAAGGATATCTGAACAGATTCGGGCAAATTTCTAACTCAACCCAAAAAGACAGACTCAAACCGAATTATCAGAAATGAGAAATCTCCGCACATTTACACCTGTACAAAAAAAAGGAAAATTGAAACTTACCATTCAGAATCGAGAAATGGAGTTCCTAGAATAAAAGATTACTACTTCCATCTGTGATCCTTAAATCCAGTAATCAAGATAGAGACGAAACAACGCATTGAAATCGCTGACCATTGTAAGCTAGCAGTTTATTCATTAAGGGAAATGTTCATTTTTAATGCCGCGACTATTAGTTCATTTAAATGAAATTTAGCCTTTCCTCAAAAATCTCAATTATTCACCATTAGTCGCAAAACTAGTTTACTTGAACGATTTCAAAGGATCAAACACCTCTGGACATTTTTAGAAAAAAATAATTTAATTACGTTCACAATAAAAATTATGATTTAACGCACTAATTACTTTTAACGAAAAGTTACACCATTACTACTTTTGCGCTAATTTTTTTTCACTACTATTAGACCGTTCACTACTTACTCCAATTTTACCGAATTACAAACACGTTTAATTTTTGAGTTAATCTTTACCAAATCGGTCACAATGAATGTCAATTACCTTAATTTAGGGAAATATTAAAGTTTAAAGAAATGTGAATTTAACCGAGGTTTACCTCCCTATCGGGTACTTTAAACAGATTAAAGACTAATTGAGATTAAGCAGGTTTAACACTAAAACTTTTGTTTCCAATCCCCAGTTTTAACAGCTCAGCAAAGGAACTATAAATATTAAATTTGAAATCACATTTCTCTGCTTGCTTAAACTGAACTTGATTAAACTGCATTTGTGTTAAATTTATTTCTACTTTCAAGAATTGAATTGATAGAGATTAAGTGACTGTTTTTATTCAAGGTATTAATCCAAACCAACCCAAACTTTGATGTAATTTCTATCCCTTTATTCCGGAAAACATTTACTTCAAAATTCCTAGTTTTAACACTTGAGTATTATTCAAATGTAATTTACTCAAACCCGAGAAACCAAGTGACTCTAAACAAAAATGAAGTTACTTAGAATTGATTCCCGAAATAAACCTCCTACATATCTTACTTTAAACTATCTGAATTACTTTTCCTTAATTCAGTTTTTTATTTATTTTACTTACTTGCCGTCGACAAACTGCTTTTAATTCTTAATAATTAATTTGTTTTCCCTAAAGAAAGCTCAAAGCAAGAAAATGAATGAAACATTTTATGCAGGAAAGCCAAAACAGCATAACTCCATTTGACGTATTAGACCACATTTCAACTCCACAGTCAGTCTTTCCACAGTACACAATCATTCGCGCACGCCTCGCTGCAACTTTAAATCCTTCGAAGAAACGTCGACAACAAACCATCCCTACCAAAATTCATACAACAGTGATGCACCGACCAAGCTTCCTTTTCCTCGAAAGGTCGGAAACAACAAATGAGAACATGAAAAAGTAGTTAATTGAATTGAATTTGCTTTTAATTATAATGTTGAAGCAATTAAATTAGAAATACACGTATGAAACGAAATGTATAACATAGTATAAAAGAAAGTTCAAAACACGTCCCATTAACGATCTATCAACTGACACTAAAGACTTGGGTCATTCCTGAATTGAGTATGTAATTGGAACAATCAAAATTAATTGCATACTACTTTTCCTTATTAAAATGTAAACGAGATACAGGTTATACCATGCTATTATGTAATTATATATATATTTTTCATTTATAATCCCCCATTCCCCTTTGCGAGGGGTTATATTTTATCCCATATATGTGTATATAATCACGTGTATCTACTTTATTCATTTGTATATATGTAATTTGAAGGTTCCTATGTTAATATTTAAAACCCTTTAATTCAGTACCAGTCTGGAAATAGACAAGCAAGGACAATGGACCCAAACTGAAAGTATTTTAGGATAATACTTTTTGTACTGCTTGTGGGTGTTTTCTTTATTTTCATCTACAGAAAGCCAGGCTGCAGAGAGGTGAGAGGGGAACGTCGTTGGTCCTATTCATAAGGTGCTGGGTAAGATTGCTCGCGGATTAGAAGTATCTATTGTAATTTTGAAAGTGCTTCGGTTAGTGGCCGGGACTATTTAAGATCTCTGTTTCCCGCTGTTTGTTACAGTGCAGTACCAGCAACGAACGGGGTAAGAAGTTGAGAGATAGATGTAACGATGTGAATAGACCAAGAAAGTCAAAGTGTAAGTCCGTAGAGATGATTTTAAAGTTTGCAGAAGAAATTAACTAAGTCTTTTTGAGCTTTCTGTCCCGAAATGTAAAAGTTCAGTTTCTCGTCATGTCTGTTCCGATTATTTGCCATTGCTTTAGTTTGTCGTAAATTGCTGAATAGTTGAGCTCGTTTGAATTATTAGTCAGTCAATTTACATTTATTCGTATTTTTGGATTCAGATGTTTCGCGTTGTTTTTTGTTACTGTTTGAAAGTGGAGATAAGTCATGAGTCTAGCAGAGATGAGTTCAGAAATAAGTTTCTCATACTGTTTTTGATTTTTCGAATCACACCAATTCTCTTTCCAAATCCATCCTACCCGTCCTTCTTCCGTTTCTCCCCTAGTCGAAACGCCATAACCGGCTTGGACGGTTAGTCCGACGGGAGAAAGAACTACCTAATCCTTTGTGTAAGGTGTGACTGATATGTTTTGTCGGGACGTCGAAGATATCAAGTTAATCTTTACTAAATATTATTGCAAGAAAGAAAGAGAATAAAGTCAGTTAACAGTTATTGGGGTGTAAAGATAATGCCGTGGCTACGCTCTTGACTCATACTTCAGTTCTGTGTGGTTTTAGATTCGAGTCCTTCGTTTGTTTGCAAGTGAAATAAGCTACTTTTAATGAAAACAAGTCTGAATTGTTGTTTTGTGAGATAATTGATTCCGTGGGAAGGGAATTCCTGTAAGTTGTTATATTAACGGCCGAAACACCTTAGCACCTTCACGACGTAGGTCACGACGTATTATTATATTGCAAATCGATGCGTTTGTGCTGTCTTTGCAGATGCACCCTGATCGTAGATGCAATCGAAGATTCATTATTAATGAAGGGAGTTATTAATATGATTTGCATATAAATAATACGTGAAAAAAATATGGCCGTTAGTTGATTAAAATCAAGACAGATATATTTACACGCTTCATGTTTGGCTGCGTTCAAAAAGACAAAGTTAAAAGTTGTGCCCATTGTTTGGATGTCTTACTACTTACTAATACTACAACCAAATACATAACACTTTTTCTTAACGCTTCACAACGAAATTCTATCTTCATTGAAATGTAATTTAAAATTCAATCTGTTTTCAACGTGCACATAAGAACATATAAATTAGTTTTTGTGCCATTCAATTAGTTTTTTATTATATTTTTGACGTAATATTAGAAGAAACACATTAACCAAAATCTATACCATAGTTGAAAATAACGTATTGAATACACGTTGTATTGATGTCTTATCAACGAAATTACTTTTTCTCGAAATATGGTTTAAAAATAACCGTATTTTTTCAACCGATAATGGTTAATCAACGAAATGAACCTAAAATCAACGTTGAAAGCACGTATGTGTGCTACTGGGGTTTTGCTCCTCTCTGTTTCATCGTGCCATTTCTCCCGAACTTTAAACACATTAAGATGACATATATTATCTCGTTGGAAATAAATGGCATGCTCTTATGGAACTCACATCGATACTGTGGATGAGTGTGTTCTTTATCCTAGTTTTTTTGTATTATTCATTGGTCTTTCTCTCTCTCTTTCTTTGCATTTTATGTTCGTATTTTTTACTCTTCTTCTTCCTCCCTTTCCCTTCTTTATTATCTTTTTCTTTTATTCATTCCTTGTGTCACTCTTAATCTGTCTCTCCTGCTGCGTGTGGGTGTGTATCTATTCTATCTCTGCAGTTTATTATAACCTCTTGATGGTTAGCTATTGGAAATTTGAAATTAGTAAAACGTTATATTTGCAGTAGGTGAAATCCACACTGATATGTTCGAAACATATCATGTTCACAGAAATTAGTAGAAACTTAGAAGTTCTTTTTTGCTTCTAGAGGAGAAATATATTCTTATATTAGTTTGGCACATAACTTGTTTCTATCCTAAAATTTATTACCACGTGTTTATGCACGTTAGAAATGTCGAATATGTAAACTTTACGACGTCCACAACGAACATGCGGTTTTTCGTTTGAGTATTTCCAAATTATCATTTTGATAGGTTTGGTCATGTAACCTTGCCTCTTTATGACAGAAATTTAGTAGAGAAATATTAATCATCAGGGATTCCAACAGGATTTTCACTTTGAGGGTGCTAAGTCAAAATTGGGAGTCTGGTTTTTATCAACACTTTTAACGTTAAAATTTTGAAGTTGTGGGGATGTTCTCGAGGATATGGAGGTGACACACCCTTAGGTGTAGGCAGAATACCGACACCAAGACTGGTCTTGGTCTCATCTCGAATTCAAGACCAAGACCGAGAACGAGACCAAAGTTTAGGAACCGAGACGAGAACGAGATTCTATGCATCGATACTTTCTGGAGGCGAGACCAAGACCAGGACTTATCCATTGAGTCTCAAGACGAGACCGAGACTTAGCTCTCGAGACTATCACCTTTATTTTCATGAAAGTCGATGATATTAATTTAATGCTTTTGTTCATATTGTTTCATACTAGAAGAAGTGTCGTGACAATTGGTTTCATACTGATAAATCTTATTTAACATGTTATATTGTAGTTTTAAAATATGACTATAAGTCATATAAGTACACTGAGAAAAAAACAGACAAGATTTTTTTAGTAGGAATAGCATATAAAAACCGAAAAATCATGAAGAATGTTGTATTTCACCGTATTCTGGAAGTAAACTACGCGGTAATTGTATGATCTCCTGAGTCGTTTATAGAAAACAACATTTCGCTTCGTGTGAAAAGTGATTTAACAGTAATACATGTGAATTAGCGTTGAGAGTGGATTCATTTATATCCGTAATGTAATTTTACGAGTACCGTAATGGAAGAAAATATGAAGACGTCATTCCCAATTATCGAACTAGCTGAAATAACATTACAAGCTGACAAATTATTCGAAGACAGAGTACTTAGGATACGTTTTTTTTTAAAACATGAAAACATTAGTCCCCTAGTGCTAAATGAGCATTATACATCCATATTTTTACATTTCGCAGGAGAAAATGTAATGTTAAAATATCATTACTATAATGTCGGTTTTGAAGGTGTAAGGACATCATAACAGGCTTAGTGGCATTTTCTATACAAACTGTTACGTTGTCTTTCTATACGCGGAAAAGATCTGGGCTCTGGCTTCATCGTTCAAGTTGCATTTGCTTCGTTCATGCCGCTGTCTTGTCAGTTGTGGCAAGCAACTGCTGCTTCAAACGAGAGTTCTGGTTAAAATAAATACGAAAATTCTTTATTAAATCCCAATATTGATGACGAAACAGTTAGTATATTAAGCGTGCGGAAATTTGAAAAGTATCTACCAGTTTTCTTAGTAAGTAGAAACGTTTTAACTATCAAGATATAACTCTTAACGAAAAATTTTAAACTGTCTATTTTAAACAGTATTGGCAAGTCTTGTAAAAGCATAAATCTTTCAATGTAGCAATATTCGTTTCAATAGCAAGTAGTTGTCCATGATCATTTTATTGCTTGTATCATTTTATTATTTTTTTCCGTATGAACTATTATCTGTTCTCGGCAGTATACAAGGATTTCGCCAGATTTTAACTTTCGGGGGGATGTAAAGTCAAAATTGGGAGAGTTTAATTGTAGTGTTGCATGATTTATATCGATTTTTCACCGTAAAAATTTCAAGGTCGGATGGGTACTCTCGAGGACTTGGAGGTGACACGCCTCTACAGGAGACGGGGACTGGGGGAATCACTGAAAGTATCTTTTTTACTTGAAACTGTTGCTTTTACTAGACTTGCCAGAACTACAGACAGTTTAAAACTTTTCGTTAACATTTCTTGACGGTCAACACGTTTCTACGTTTTATTACCTACGGTTAATATAACATTACGTACTGTAAAATTCTCATGCTCGCAAAGGTAGAAGTACATGGTATAGGGATAACATAACACTAGATACTGTTAGGGTGTAGGGTAAATTTTCCTGCGTACGGATAATTCAACATTACGTACTGCTAAATCATCATTACTGTACTGGGATCATTGCGTGTCATAATGACAATATAACATTGTGCTTGTGTTATTTCCATAAGGAGTAATGAGAAAAACACATTACATAATGCATACTTGCTTCTTCGTTATGACGTCATTATTTGGTTTCGGACTGTACTGTAAAACAACCATTACAAACTTAACATGAAGCGAAATGTTAAATTCTACTTTCGTCTAGCTGTCCACAAATCAGTTGTAGTTTACGATTAAATTTAGCAGGAAATTTCTCTCAGTGTAGTCAATTATCAATGCTAAACTATCTTCTGTTGTCTTTCAATAATAATATAAAAGTGTTGGAGATTGTTTCGGGGTCGGATACATACAGACATTTATTTTCTTCTGGGAAATTTCATCCCCATGTTTTCTTCCTGCTGATAGTCTTTTACTTTTGTTGACACTCTTCCATTTATATCAGCCTCTGCTAGACAGATCCCGTAAAGACTGAAAAGCATACGTCAAGAAGCCAAACTGTGTAAATTGTAATATAGATCCTTTTTACACCATTTACTTATTACATTTTTTTAAAAACGGAAAGATTTTTGTAATACTAACCGTTACCTTAGAAAAGATGGAAACAATATATATTTCTACGTATGAAAACAAGCAATTCGAAGCTCTGTCGCGGGACATCTCAACTATCTTCTTAGCCCTGGTAGTTCCTGATTTAAAGGTTGTCGACATACAGATATAGCGATTGTAAGGCTTCCCAGCACTTCTTGCTGAAGCCTAAATGTTGTATAAAGTTTCCCTAAGGAATTTCATAGTTTATGCAGATGAAATTTTGCACAACCTATCACTTAAATACAACGGTACATTCGATAAAAACAGTATTGTTTTTATAAAAATCAAGTGAGGCGAAGCGAGCGTCAAATTTGTATTATCTATACGTCGTTGGTGAAGTTTAGCCGAGACCTCCCGAAAAACAACTCAACTACCTTCGTAGCCCTAGTAGTTTCTGAGTCGAAAGTTGTTGGCAGACGGACATAGAGGGGATATAACATTGTACTATCATGGCCAAAATAATGTTCACATGACTTTATTATACACGAATTTTCTCCAAGCCTAGAAGATAGGCCACCCAACTGACGTAGAGGGGGCTATGTGTGATTCTGAGAGTGTGTGTGTGGACGAGCAAGGGTTGGATATTTTTTTCTTTAAGAGAAATCATTATCGCATGTCCTGGCTTCTGAAAAGATATTTATGGTTTCTTGTAGTATGTACGAAAGAATGAAAAAAAATAGAGAGATCGCATTTGAAACACCAAAACAGGGAACCTAACGCAATTTTACTTTAGTTAGGCCATTAGTTGAAATTTACTGAAAGACTTAATTTAAATTGTCCAATAGAAAAGATCCTTACCGAACATGAAGAAACGAAAATGAACGCTGAAACCTATGGTTACTAGGTAATTATTTATTTCTTAATGAATCGAGTATTCCATAGAACACTAATGTTATGCACGAAAGACAAGACAAAACGTCTGTTTTTATCAGTTCTTAAAAATGGTGCACGATATTTATGCTTTATAATTTCTGATATTATGTTGTCATTTACGTTACAAAGAAGATGTTAGCAGCAAAGTACACAAAATATGATGCATGATATATATCACAGTCATATTCAGTCCACTAGTGGATGAGGTCTTTCTCCGAAGGGAGGAGTATATATATACATATATATTGATGTTCAACAGATACAAATAAAAGTATGAATCTTTGAGCATCATATGAAGAATATCTGAGATAAATTAAGATCTTTCCCTTTCCAGAAAAATATATGTGTGTGTGCGTGCATGTGATAAACGTAGATATGAGTATGTTTCGTTCCAAACGGCCAACATATCTAACTTTGGAGAGTGTTGGTTTCGGATTCGGGAGGTTCTCGGTTCGGTACCAGCGGTTGACTGTCCTGACTTAGGATTTCCCAATGTTTTCCTCAGCCACACCAGACATGTACCGGGATGATACCTTCACTTTACGTCCTGGCCGACTCCCTACCGCATTTCACAAAACCTTATCTTGGAGTGATCCATAGGTGCCTAAAAGCTATAAATAACATGCAAAACCAACGAGTAAAATGTATAAACCTGTCGCTCTGTGAATCGGCATATTGCTTCTTAATGCCGTGTTGATGGATCGACATGGAGACCAAGATCGATCAAGTGGCCGTAGCTCAGTTGCTATAGCGTTGGCTTAGCAATCGAAAGCTGTTAGTACGACCATCTATCCTGACTGAAGTAGTACCGGGCAATTTTCTTCACGACACGAATAAAATAATGTTTATAATAATCTGCAGAGATAGAATAAACACACACACACTCACATAATGACAGAGAGTGTGTGTAGGAGAAGAATTAGTAAGAGAGAAAGAGAAAAAAATAATTGATGAAGTCATGGAAAGAAAGAGAAGGATAGAGAAAGGTCAATGAAAACCTTGAAACTAGATTGATGTATTATTACCTAAAGAACAAACACAAACACAAGGTTTACTTTATGATTCTAGCTAGTGATGCTTCTTTTCTCTCAGACCCAAAGAGAATTTCTGATTGAGTTCTGTAAATAGTTGAAGGTACCATTTTAGTCGAAAAAATACGGAGCTGACTGCGGATCGAACCCGGGTCACCAGAATGAAAGGTGAAGACGAAACCACTGCACCACACAATTCGCTTCTAAAATTCTACGCAACACATGTTACAGTTGTCCTGTGTTAAAGAAGTACCGTACAAGAAAACTTGACGCTTCATGTCAATGGCTTCTTCGTATTTGCACTGTTAATACACCGATACTTTAGTATGAATCTTCCAACCAATATTCGTCGTCGTCTTCTTTTTCTACAAGGACGTTCCTACCAAAGGGAATTCGGCAAGCTGCTTCCACATTTATTAGTATTCGACGTTCACGAACAGAAGTGTCTATTCGATTGTTCACTTTTGCCTTGTAAAAATATCTTCGGCAAGAAGAGGGGTTTGAACCTACATTGATCACTTTCAATACTCAGTAGTCTGACGTCGTTCTACTGGACTAATGTTCTTAGCTGAAGCTATATCTCCAGAAATATTATTACTACTTTCAGCGGCTGGTTTCTCAAAACTTTTTTAACAATTTTACTAGTCTCTACACTATTAATATCAATTCGCTTCACAAGTCCCTGTTTCTCAAACTTACAGTTGTAAAATACTAGCTACAAGTCAACGGACTAGTATCACAATGTGACTAGTATTACTAGTGATTCTGTTTCTCGAAATAACAGTGTAGTCGTCTACACTTGTAACCCACAAGTAAATGTCCACAAGTATCTGATTTACTTTTTACTAGAAAAGTATAATTGATAAGAGTTTGGAAACGGAACTACGTACATACATTTTTCAAATGGATTCTAA
The DNA here is from genome assembly GCA_022664845.1 of Lepisma saccharinum. Taxonomy (NCBI): domain Eukaryota; kingdom Metazoa; phylum Arthropoda; class Insecta; order Zygentoma; family Lepismatidae; genus Lepisma; species Lepisma saccharinum. The sequence continues at coordinate 75,164 of JAGDQP010005665.1, forward strand.
TTTTATATTAAAAAAAAATATGGAATAGTATCAAGTAATTTTGATACTATAAATTGTTTTGAGAGGTTGTCTTGAGGATCTAAAATCTGAAATCACATCGTTAATAATTTCTAGTACATGACATTTCTGGACTAGAATAATTGCTTTCAGTTAACTTCAATCTGAAATTATTTGTAATCAGTTACTAAAGCTTATATTGAAAGTATGCGTCTGAAATATTTCACTGTGGCAAGTCTTGATTAGCGTAAATATGCACGTAGGTATTAATTTTTTTCTAACTATACAGTTCATGATCATATTTCATGTAAACTTATATCAAAAGATAACTTTTCATTTGAATTCTAAAATGATTCCAACTTTACTCAATGTATCAACATAATAATGTTTTTCTTGTGTTGTCTCATTTAAATGTAATACTCTTTTTCTTGTATTGCTTCTAAACAGAATAAGAGAAGACAATTGAGTAATATATGTTTTTAGAAGTAGAGTAAAAAGTTGTTTTTTGTTTTGTCTAACTTTGGCTGGCTTGCAATTTAGATATGTAATTCTTTATGGCTAACCTAAGTTGGCTCATCTTTTCGTTTATCATCGTGCGAATATGATTTTACTTCACTATACTTTTTGAGTTGAAAAGCATTAATCATTTTACGAAGATATACATTTTGCACGAATTAGAGTCCTGCAAATCCAGGCCCGCACCAATCCCGACCGACACGTGCAACTCCTACCTCGTTAATTCATCCTGGTTGGTCCGGTGATTAACGTATTGAAAAGCTGATCGAACCTGGGAGTCACTACTTTTACGTTGTTTTTCTTTCAAGAAAATTAACTTAATTTTCTTTCATGAACACTTAGACAATCAAATTGTGAGCGCACTCTTTAGTAGCTCTGAAAAAGTTAAAGTCCAGAAATTCAGCTATATGGCAACCTCTTAACAACGTGAGTGACCACTGGGCGGGTTTTAATACAATGAGTGTATTAGTGCAGTTTTTAAAGTACTAATCTTTGTGAAGAAAATAATCTTTGTATATCTAGTCGTGATGTAGACAAAATATGTGAATAAAATTAATTACAACTATTCTTTTGTTATTAGAGGCCGTAAAATAAATTAGAAAACAGTGATGTTGCTATGTAATCATTAGCGATTAAGTTTTGCTCATTCCCACTTGGGACGTGAAATACTGTTTTTGAAACCTTTAACAAATTATATAACATGCTTTTTATACATATAGAATTTAACAAAATAGTAGTCAATAGAAGGGTAGCTCATAAATGCACGAAACACTGTAACTGAAACAAAAATCAGTTTTATATAACTTTACTTTGCTTTTATTTCAGTAAGAGTTGAGCTTGAAGGTTGTTTATCTGATGTCTTCGTGGTGCTCGTGCGTGCTTGGTCATGTTGATCTTTCCCCCTTTTCGTCCATAAAGCTGGCGACGCGAGTTCGAATCCCGAAGCTTGCTCTTCTTTTCTCACAAAGCTCCGTCATCTATG